>WURT03425035.1:0-22772 GCA_009936505.3 Holothuria glaberrima
TGGGGAATTGATGTATAGAGACTAGATACATCCATGGTGAATAACAAGCGTTCACCGCAATCTTCAGGAAACTCAAATTCTTGAATAAGTCTCAAGAAATGGGGAGTGTCGTGAACAAAAGATGGCAACGCTGAAACCAACCGACAAAGTACAGAACTAGACATTGTATTATGACATGGTTAGGACTAAATGGTATCGCAAAAAAAAGCTGACAGAAATGTCTTTTTTTACCCAAACAGTCATTGTTTACATTGTTTTCAAAAGTGAACCTATGAATATATGAAATGGAGACAACTCAACAACATTTTATTGCAGAAGGAAGTCTTCTCCACAAATACCCGTATGGCCATGGTGTTCAAGAAACAGGTTACACAAAATAACAGCCTTTATTTAGCCTAGGTTTCACCGTAAACTTTGCTAGGACATCAACTTACCAAAATACGGTAAGTCATTTTGATTGGGAACAAATTTCACCAAATTACAACGTGAATTTGTTTGTTTCTACAGTACGTGTGGGAAACATTGAAAAATCAGTCTATCAGTTGTTCATTAGAAGTTAGGCAAAAACAGAGACTTGTTGAAGTAGCAAGCATGGAGAGATGCTGTTTGTCGAAGCTTGTGAACAACTACCTTTAATCTCACATCATAAAACAAGTCTGAGCAGTCCAACGGGCATGGGCATGACCAGCATTATCAATACAGCTGATGATAATAATTTTCATTGTGAACAAATTTCTGTTACTATACTTGCACACAATCTTATTGTCATGGTTGTGTTGCACATGCATCACCAACCCGATCAATATACTTTCACGACATATTTTAGCAATAAATCAATCTATGATGTTTTAAAATTTAATTTGCAATGATGGTTTAACTTTGAAAACTCATTAGAATCACATTTTAGGGTAATTTTGTTGACAGGATTGTCATTAAAGCATTCTATTTTAAAAAGCAGTTGTTTGTCAAATTATTAACAATGAGCGTCTTCAGTAAACTTAAAACCAAGCACTTAAAGCTGTGTTTATGTGCATGATAGTACGTGGCATTTGCTATAGGATGCGACGAATGACCTCTTAAGATTCCCCGGGCAAGAGCTTTAGCTGGACAACAATCCAAGAGTCTTCTTGGCAGACTGCACTCCCTAGATTTATGGCTTTCTATTATAGTAGGGACCTCTGCTTGATTTTACCATCCTAACAAAGGCCCTACCCACAGTTCATAACCCAAATTTTGAACGAGAAAAAACCTTCCTAACTTAGGAACATCTTAATATATAGTGAAATAAAAGCTAAATTTCTTTTACCTGTACTTTATTACAGTCTTTTTTCAGGCCTTTTTATTAACAGTGTTGAAATAACACTGCCACAGAAAAGATGATGTTAAAGGATACAGTCTCACCACAATGACTCTATTATTTATGATTAATTTATAGGAGGTATAGGATCACTTTGATGTCTGTGTACAGTAAATCACAACTGTGATTGCTCTACATCACTACACAAAATCCCTCCATAACTTATAATGAATCTTATAATGAACCACACATTGTTTTTAATTAAACAGAACTTCCAGTCTTCTCTCACATGAAAAATAGACAGCAATCATAGCACATAAGAAGGCTGGTGCAGTTGCACCAACATACAGTAATACATATTCTGTTTGCAATTCTTGCAGTCGATGTTCCTTCTATTGTACTGTTGTTTTAACAGTCCAATGTGTAATTGACAAGAAACCAATGTTTCTACTTGTGTCAAAAAGGCGTATGAAACATTTTTAAGTTGTCTCTATTTAAAACACAGAATTCTAATTGTGGGAAATTCTCTTTTTAATCTTACTTGTGAGGACACAACGGGAGACAATTCTAGTAAACAACTATTACATTGCAGAAAATTGTGACTGTTTTAACAAGTTTTTGTTGAAGATGTGGAATTACTGTGCATAGCATACTGTACCGTGGGAAGGAAAAATGTAAGTTGCCCGCCTGATATCTGTATTGTGAACATGCTTTGCTACTGGTTACAGTACATAGCCGCGTTTTTGGTTCCAAATCCCATTTCTTGAGAAACTTTGCCAGAGTAAGAGTATGACAGTATCTGCATGTGTAACATGTGAGAGACAGTTGATAGACAAAGTTTGGTGAGAAGATACTGTTATTTGAGAGCATGAGACATCCTGAGACATTATGGGCAGGAAATGTCAAATATTTGTACACTCTGCAAAAGGTCTGTATTAGAGAGTGCAATGGAAGCACACAGAACCATTGACAGTAGTCTACCCTACACATGAAGCTATTACTTTGTTCTACACAGCTGGTCAATGCCTAACGTTACCCACTTGGCAGGAAAGCTAAAGATCACTTTTTTTTCAAACTAATATGGCAGGGTATCACTGTCACATACTGTAACTTCACTTCTGTTGGTAAGAGTAATGTAACACAATATGCTCTAATTGTCCTGGTATGGCATCCAATTATGCAGGCTTACACTTGCAGCTGGTTACTGACAGTTAAAACATTTCTATCAACATCATTTAGTTAAAACCTTACACTTCTGAGCTTTGCTATCTTCAAGAGGCTCCAATATGTACTTGCCTGCTTGCACTTGATGATTGGATCCAGCTATTTCAGGTCACAATGCAGTATTCAAACCAAACATCAACCTCCTAGTATAGTAATACTTCAGCTAAATACTGACCACTGAAGGATATGCATCATACATTTCCATCAAGCCTATAGCTTTTTGAAGATGGGTTATGTATTTGGCAAACAATTTTCTAGGAACCATGCTGAATAAAACAGTAAAGTATTATCCACCTGTCTTTTGCTTTGTCCACAATGAGCTGTCAAACTCTGTCCTAAAACATCTAGCAATTGTTCACTGAAGCCTTCACAATCCAGTTATCACATCCCCAATTGGTCACCTGACACAGACGCAGTTTTCACGCTAAGGTGCGCAATTGCGCGATTCCCGCACTGACTTTCCAAGTCCCACAACAAAAATAATTGTCTGCCGGATATTCCCGTGCAGACCTTGCCGCCCACTCTTTTTTATAAATTCCAACATAGGCCCACTTCATGTTAATTTTGAACTGTTGAACTTATCTGTGAGACTGTGACACAGAAGAACAATCGAAAATCAACATTCAAACAAAACTCACCCATTTAATTAATAAATAATTGATTTGCTTATATCCCTGTTTTGTAATTTCTGGAAATCCCCTCTTCCCCTAGAATTTGAAATCAGGAACTGCCCTTAGATACTGCACCACAATTATTTCTACCTCTATTGACTAACACACTAAATGTGATAGGTCTTGTGGCAGCTAGACCCTTGTAAAATTTTCAACTTTTAGAACCTACCCCTCGTACTTTATGAACGCTAACAAGTAGGTCTTTAATACTTTTGAAATGTATGTGCAATGACCACTGAAACTTGAAGTACAGTAGCAATAGACCTTAAAAATGAGGTTTAACTTTTGACATTTCATATAAAATGCCTTTTTCAAAAGCTGAAGATTTAGAAGCAAGATTAAACACATTCAATATCCATCTGACCACTCTAATTATTGACTACTGCATTCACATCACAGATTGGGCACACCCTTCCTGTAGCATGGTATACACAATTACCTTATAATTGTAGGCACTAAATTTGTCAGAGAAGCTCTTGGCAATTAAGGTCGACACATCTTGACATAGTGGCACAGTATGCTACATGTTAAGTTACAGTATACTAATGTACCTAAATTGAAATTATTGTTAATTTCTGAGTCAACAGTTTATGGCTTACGCAGGGTTCCCAAACTTTTTTTGGTGAATGAAATTCCAGACCTTTTCAAGACCTTTCCAGACCTTTCAATAGTTCTTTCAGTTAGTTAGTTAGTTAGTTAGATGGAGTTTAACAACACACCAACACGTATGTGTTATATAGTGTCAGCAAGAATAAAGGGATAAAAATCAACTTAAAAAAGTAAAGATGAGGTAAAATAAAAAAAAGGAAAAATTGGGTAAAATTCAAGTGGAATGTCTAGGCAAATGCAAATGCGGGGACTCATGTAAAAAAAAATCACTGTAAAGCTTACTTTCCTTGAGAAAGTCCAGGACAAGAGAAGGGTCGGTGTGCTCGAATAACGTTTCCAGGATGGAACAGTGTAGTACTTCTGACGAATATGGGAGTATTCGTAACAGTGACTAAAGAAAAACCGTGACAGCACAATCACATGGGATACAATAGTTCTTTCAGACCCAACTTATCACCTGTCGCCCATACTACAGGTGACAAATATGCACATCCACAATGATGCATAGTTCCTAGGTATAGTTTATAGGCCTAAATTTGTTTACCCTGCACTAAGTTTGGTTTTATATCTAGCTAGGAAAATAACCCCAACCACTTAAAACAACATTTCGACTCACAGTCACCTATTATGAAATCAAAGCACCGTCTGCCAAACAATTGATTTCAGTAGCTGCCGATCTGCAAAATCCAGCTCATCATGTGCCTACAGTTTAGGACTGAAATGCCCAACCCCCCTCCCCCACAAAAAAAAAAACTAGAGCACCAACCGTGCAGAAGTTCATACCTTCAACCAAGGTTCCATGGGTTCTTGTCTTTACTAGTACAAGCATCAATATGACTTAAAATGACCTCAATGACTTATGACCCCAAATATCAAACACCCTGAAGGTAGCTTCCGTAATGTCATTTACATGTGTCATGTTATCTTCATTTTTTATTTTTTTTTCCTCAGAAAGACGCAATGTGGATTTCATAGAAAGGGTCCTAGGCCCACATGGAACCTTGGACCCAAACCTCCAGGAAACCATACAATGATCACTATCCAAGCACCATTTTGACAGGTGGTCAACTCTTTCTAACACTACCTGGGAGAAGGGTTAACCATTTTGCAATATTTCACATAATGGGCGCTAGGTATATCTTGGACCATGGACCCAAAATTTCTGTACACCCTGAAGATGCCACTGAGTATCATTATGACAAACCATCAGCACTGTACAAGAGAATCTGTAAATGAAGAAGTATTTTGAAAATTTTCAAAAATGGGCCACAGTGCCCATATCCATGGGACCTTCGACCAAAAACTCCAGAATACCATAAACAGATCACTAACCAAGCATCATTAAAACAGGCCATCTACTCTGTTTTACACATTTACTGGAGAAAAAGTAAATCACTTTGCAATAAGAAAAAAATAAGAAGAAAATTCAATCATTCAACCCATAAAACTGACCAACAGTTGCTAAAAAATAGATTGAGGTTATCAACATTTCTTTCAGTATCTTTTAAAGTCAATTATGATGAGAAATTTCAATGCTTCTTTAACCCTGATAATTTTGTCCAAAATCTGTGCCTACCACCCCTCCAAATCCTTTAAAATTTCAAATGGAGATACTATACAAGTACACATTACTGTGTAGATGTTTTGGTCTCAGGGTAGCCAACTCATATGTAAAAGTGAATGCCATCCAAAATTATCTAAATGGAATTAATTTTGTTAAATAGTTTCAACTCATGTGTAAAATACTCTAACTAAGCCATGTTTACTGCTTTTGAAAACTTTTCTTGCATAATTTTCCCCTACGATACTTTTTCTTCAGAGTTACTTTCTTTGGCTGCTATGCTATCCTACCAAGTTTACATATGGAGATGTATCAAGCCTTGCCTAGTCTCATCTTTCAAAGTTATACTGAGTGGCAGGCAGTTTCAGTTTTGGTAAATATACTGTACGGCTTGACACGTGCAGCAGAGCAAGCGAGTGATCGTGATTTATGGAAAGTGAAATTAATGTCAGGAATTTACCGCATAATCTCTGATTTAACATCTCTGATCATGTTTGTTTCTTAATATACTTCCTTCCTTGGCCACTGCAATAAATGTAGCCCAAGGAAAATAGAGAACAACTTAATGAAGAAAATTCCCAGAACTGTTAGACAAATTTAAGGACTTTCTAGGCCTGGAAGACCCCTTTTTCAATTTTCCAACCTTTTCCCACATTTCCCGACAGGGTGGGAACCCTGCCTACAGAACATTCTTTAGATACTGTGTGCCTCTTACCAGATATCCCACAAATGCCAAAACTTTTTAATGTGTAGTGAGTATGATGCATAAGTAAAACTGTCTTCAGAAATAACAGTTCAACATATAAAAACAAAATACTACAAAAATGATCCCTTTGAGGTTGATGCAGAACATTATTGATTTCTGTAGCTATCAACTGAGAGGAGACACCGTGCCAATGAAACCATTTTAGTTGCTTGGCTGTTAAACTGTATTTTGCCTGAAAAAAACATATACTGTAAGTTTTTAAAGTTACAGGATTTTACGCAAGCTTCTAACACAGGGGTGAGGAACCTGCGGCCTGCGGGCAGTATGCAGCCCGCGAGGTAATCCATAAATGTAAGTTCAGAATCACTTGAAAAGTAATTGATATTAATCTTTTAGCTTATCGTTTTTCCTGCTTACAGCACTTGCGCATATTTCACCTAAAACTGCTACGAAACACAACCAATATATTACTTAAACCCTGGTATCCAAAGAGTAACATCCCTACCGTTTCGTTAGACTCAAACCAGGTGCAGAATCCCTGTACATTGGGTGGTATCGGAAGTTTTGCGTGGAAGGCTACATATCGCAATGAAAAGAAGTACACTAACATGCAGATGTTTAGGCCTATCCATTCTATTACAAGGAGTACTAAATCGGTGGCTGGGAACTCTATTTCTTCCAGTAGATTCGGGGGCTGGGGGGGGGGGGTAAGAACTGTCCCGTCAAAGAGTGAATTAAACATTGAAAAGTGAAATAAAATTGGTTTCAAGATACGCAATTTTCGGCGCATTTCGCGCGCACTTTAGTATGCGTTCATTCGTGATTACATCTAAGTCAAATGTTCATTTCTGTTCCGCCTATAGCCTTTGGGATTTAATTTAATTTAAAGTTAGTGAATTAACATTCTATTGCCTAAAAAAATTTCTACAACCTCTAGATCCCCTAAGGGTTCCTGCCCACCAGGGCCTGCTTTAGGCCACTTGGCCTGCGTCCCATGAAAAACTTTTAGCGCCCTCACTATGTGCGGCCCGCTAGCTGATTATGACTACCAAAACGGCCCGCCGGACGAAAAAGGTTCAACACCCCGTTCTAACATTTTATGTAATATTTCCAAATATTGTTTTGTTATTTCCAAGTACTAACAAAGTAAAAAAGGACTGTTTCCAAAAACAAAAAAAAGCAAAAGTACAGAAAATTGGGATGCCAGAAAGATGATCTTTACTCTTTATATGGTAAGGAATCCAAAACAGTATAGTCAGTCGGCGTAAAAAAACAAGGGGAAGTTGGGGTAAATAAGACCAACCCTCTTCAGAGCCAGGGGAAGGTTTGAATAATATTTCGCATACGTAAAAGCTACATTTCTATTTTCTTTCAACATGGAAGCTAATAATGTAGTTTCCTCTACACCTGAACATTGGTACTTTGAACAGCTACAACCCAAAAGTCGACCATTTTGAAGTTTGTACCATGTTTCTGAATTTTGTTTTATTATGTGGTGCACTTACAGCCTAAGGAGATCATTTCACCTGTTCTAATTTTCTAACAAGCTTCTATCAACTACCCAAGTGAGCAATTACTTGCCATTTATCTATAGGTATCAAAAGTGCCTTGTTTTTTTTTACCCCCAGAAACTATCAATTTTGAGGTAAAAAAGAACATGTCTGTTTTCCAGTGATATCACAAAATTAATCCTCATTTATAACCTGCCAGGCCGTTCGTTGACACAGGGCATGTTTTCTAACTAATCTTAGTAATTTAGGTTGGCGTAATGCGGTCTCAGATGTTACTGTATGGCTCTTTGGCCTAAAACTATACTGATGGTAGGCTATAACATTAGGCCATAGGACTTTATACAGTGTGTACTGTAGTCCTATATGGAATTGCATTACTGTATGCATGTATAAATGTATGCCTATGTGAAAATTTCTGTGTTTTAACAACTGCTTATTGTACAAAACCTTACCAAGCTACACAACCTACATTCTGCTGTTTAAAAAAACTGACCTTTGGGTTATAATAAGTGATTTAGATTCATTTTTATAGTCCTAAAACGGTGAGTTTGGGATTTTTATGTAGGCCAACGAACCTACTGAACTTTCACAGAGGTTCATAATAGCTATAATTTGAACATTAAGGTACCCATTTCTAACAAAACATGTCCTGTGTCCACTTGAATTGTCTAGAAATATTTACTTGTTTCTAAATGGAACAAAGTTAAATTTTTTGTGTAAATCTCATGTAACTGGGATTGTTTTGTTACCCCTAAAACGTTTTTTTTACCCCAAATTCGGAAAATTTTGGGGGTAAAAAAAATGATTTTTTAAAATATCTCAACTTTCCTTATAGAAAAACAATTTTGTTATGGGCAGTCAGAAACATGTTCCCACTCTGCAGTTCACTACAGAGGAAAATTATGAAAACCTTAAACCTGTGTCTTTTTATATCAAAGTTTAAGGTTTCTTTTTCTACCCCGTCTCGCTATATTGTAAAAAGCTAGCTTACTGTACCTGTACCTTTAAGTCTAACCATTTACCACACAGTTTTGGCTTCCATCAATATAGTGATGTTGAATGTGTTCGGTTTCTGTGCCTGCACCTTCCTCATTCATGGTTTCGTTTCTGTATAGTACAGGGTGTGTCTACCACACAGTAACAGTCATGATGATTTCTATCGTCTGGCATGTTCAACACATGAATCAAGCCTTTTGAAGTGTAAGATCTGTAACTAACTTCATAAGATCCACTGCTGACGAAAGAAAATGTGATTACACGGGTTTAATTGCTTTGACAGTGCAGCTAAACTGACACAAACAAATTTGCTACTTGACAACAACATTCACATGTACATGAAAAAGGGACACAGTGGCTATTGTGTAAGTGTATTTATGATTAGCCATATGTTCCTCAAAATTTACTGCACATCAAGTATCAAATTTGCATACTGTAGAGCAGGCCTCCAAAAAACTGCTCACCAATTCGAGGTTGGGGAGTAACATTTGCATCATGGTGAGTTCCATCTACACTTACCACACAAGTTTCACGAGTGGTTCTTGAGCATCTCTTAGTGAACATTGACTACAGTATATCCTGAAAAGATTTTTCTGAATACATTACACCCGGCTGCATCAATCACAGGCCTGAATATTGTTTTACAATTTGTGCTACTGAATGAGCTACGTTCTCCCCCCACCAAACAATGTGGATTATAGTTACATACTGTACTTACCAGGTGCTTTGGATGGGGAGGGGGGCATGAGAGTATTGGAAGTGCTCAGGAAAATGTGAACATGATAAAAAAACCCTATGCTATCTTATTTCAGACTTACGTACTCAGCAATTTTTCGCTGCAATCTCTTCATTCATGAGCTCTGCATAATTTGAGTTCTTTTGACTGGTCAACACTTTCTGTCGATGGCTATGACATAATAAGAGTGAAAAGACCATTGGTTGGTCTGATCATAATATTGTGTAGTTCATTTACAATGAATTACTGCATATATGCAGCAAGTGGAAATTTGCTTCTGGCGAGTGGAATTTTTATTCCAATTGCTAGTTGGCAAGCTGCTTTGACAGTGTTTATTGAGGCCTGCTGTATAGACTTTCCCTCAGGGAGGGGATTAGGAAGAAGGTTGACGCGTACTTACCAAACATGGCAATAGTGAAAAGACATGGGGATTGATTAGATACTGATGTTGTATAATAAACCTTATAATTATCTAAGTTCCAAATACTGCTGGGTCATTCTCTGCCAACTCAACAAATTAATGGGCTCTAACCTCGTTGTATATCTGGTTTAAATTTCAAAGAGGGGTTTTTCCTCATTCTTGCCCAATCATATTTTAAGTTTGAATACACTGTAGCATTGGCCAAAGAAGCATACTGTACAGTGTATTAGGTATCAGGTACAGTATGTATTGTATATATATATATATATATATATATAATAAATAAATAAAGGGATAGAGCTGTTGGTAGAAAAAATTAAAGTTCATGGGAGGTGATTAACAAGGTCAAAGGTCAACCCCCAAAACATCAAAATTTTGGTTATTTGGCTCTGGGACCATGTTTGGACCCTACCATTTTGTCATGGAAGTTATTTAAGGCCTTCAACTTTGTTAAAGCAAAGTGCACCCAATAGATATTACATAAAAAAAGTTGCTTACAATATCTGATAGAGGTTGGTTGAACCACAGGGGTCCAAATATCAAAAATCACTTGAAGGCCTAACATGAAATGCAATGTTTAGAGCTCTGTATCTTCATAATTAAGTGCTTTCAGTGTTTTCAATGCCGGATTCTTAAAATTTGGGCAGAAAATACCCCAGATAGGTATTTTTAGCATTGTATCTCCATTCTCTGGGAAGTTAAAGGCCCTCAAAATGACCGAAATGGCATGCACACAAATCAGCGATGACAGAACTTCCAAACGGCTTAGAATTTTGACCTAAATTTTCAGTGTGTTCTATCTACTACTTGAATTGCACTAGAGTAGAAAATTTTGCCAGTAAAATCTAAGTCGGCACCCGACCATAGTTTTCTGAAAATTTGTTGAGTTGGTAGAGAATTACCCTACTGTACAAAATTCATCCCCTTTTGGACTGACATAGATGCACTGCGGTTTAAAGATGGCAATTGATACTGGTGAAAGGCAAGGGCTTCAATGATGAACTCACAGTACTGTAGCCAAACTATGGATTCCCTCGCAAACATGCAGTTCTGGCCAAAACCAGATTTTTTCACTTTCAAAGAAACACATTCAAATAATAGTATCAAGGGTAATAGTAGAGGGTGGGGGAGGTGTTGTATGTATATGAAGAAGGCAAGGGAGCTGGTGTTAACTTCGTGATACTGTATGTAGTACAAGCCTGCATTACCGTGGGTCACAAAGTTGGTGTGATTTTGTAGGGCCTTGACTGTACTGTAGAATGATTTGACAGACATTTAAAACTTTTGACTAAACACTTCTTACCCAGAAATGCACAAACCTTTACAGATTCCTCATTTTTCTTCATCCTATAACCTATAACCTTAAACCTATAACCTTAACTAAACCTTCTTACTTGGGAAAATACACGATATGTACTGAACAGGTACACCATACATGGTGATGATCTTTGACAATGGTTTTGACCATCTCACAAGAGTTGTGTTTAGATCAGTGGCTAATCAATTCCTAGGCAGGAATTGCTACTGTTAAGTCAGGAGTGCTAGGTTTTTGCCGAAGCCTATCTTGATCCTTTCTTTCTTTTTTGTTTGATGTACAGACGTATTGTAAAAATATGACTAGCACTTCTCTCTTACTGTACTGCAACACTTTGGGGATTAGTTACAGTTTGTCGCAAATACAGTATATATACAGTACTAGATGCATCTTGCACATTGTTTGGAAAATAAATTTCGATTTTACAGAAATTTATGTCCTGTGTTTCTACCACACTTATGTTTAATATCTCCTACTGCATGAAAGATTGTTGACTTGTCAAAAAATAGCCACTAAAGACTTGTCAAAAGTTCTTCCCTTCTTTTTACCTTTCTTCCCTTTCTCTCTCTTAATTTACTTCCCTTTTGGTGAATGAATTTCAAAACCCAAATCTATTTCATCAGAGGTGGAGATATAGTGTGAATAAAAAAAATCCCTACTGCATGTTTAGTAAGTGGAGTATACAGTAGTAGCTGATTTCAAGTACAATACTGTACCCATACAGTATAGGTCACAACGTTTTCACTACTTGTTCAATAGTTCAATGCACAGCCCAACAGGAAAACTTCCTGATATAATCGGGGGTTGCTATTTGACAGCAATTCCCTGATACATCAAATACACAAAGACCATAAACAATGCAAAGAAGTCCATCCTGTCAAACTTATATGTGGGCAGGGTTGCCATGGCGATAGCAGAGAAGAAGAGGGAAATTTGAAACTGAGAGATACAATAGACCATTTCACAAAGGCTGGTATTGTATCTTCAGGGCACTTTGCAAAGTGCACACAGCTTTTCATGCTAACTCTACTGTAATTGCTCTATGTGGGGTCAATAAAGAATGTGTATTACAATCTGCAATCTGTGCTACTGTACAGTATGTACAGTACACATTGCTGGGTATGAGGAAAACATCGCATTTACCGTGTGTACAATAGGTACTATACTGTAAAGAAAGGCTGTATGTTCAGCAGCATATATTTACATATAGCCTACAGCAATAAAAATTCAAGCTCTTTGGTAAAGGTATAGATCTACAGGACAAAAATTTAAACTTCTGCCATTATTACCAAACAGATTTTTTTTCAAACTGGTCTAATAAGACTAATTATTGTTAATTGAGGATGATCAGTTAGATGTTGACCGTGGCACCAAAAATTTTATTCATGGATACAATGTTGAAATTTGTCTCATACTTTTGACAGACATGACAACTTACTGAAATAAATGGAGAAAGAAAGTATGTGACGATGTCCGCGTGTCTTGGAATAATACCATTTTATGTATAGTGAGACAGGGTAAAAAAACAATTACCCTAAACTTTGATATAAAAAGACATAGGTTTAAGGTTTTCATAATTTTCCACTGTATTGAACTGAAGAATGGGAACATGTTTCTGACTGCCCATAACAAAACTGTTTTCATAAAGGAAACTTGAGATATTCTAAAAAGAATCCTCGCTTTTTTACTTCCAAAATTTTCCGAATTTGGGGTAAAAAAAAACGTTTTAGGGGTAAAAAACCAATCCCAGTTTAATGAGATTTACACTAAAAATTTAACTTTGTTCTATTCAGAAACAATTAAATAAATATTTCTAGACAATACAGGTGGGTACAGAACATGTTTTGTTAGAAATGCATGGGTACCTTAATGTTCAAATTATAACCATGTAACCTGTGTGAAAGTAGTTGGCCTACATAAAAATTCCATACACCTTGTTTAAGGACTATAATAATGACAATATACTCAATATACACCCAAAGGTCAGTTTTTAAATACAGAATGTAGGTTATGTATATTTTAAAAAGGTTTTTTTTTAATCAGCAGTTGCTACAGCACAGAAATTTTCACATAGGCTACAACTACAGGGGTTGAAATTGAACTTTTTAGCCACTGTTCCATTGAATGGTGCATTTTCCAAAACTACTGTTCCGGATCAGATTTTACTGTTCCAAAATGTTCATATTATAAGAGAGAAAGTTTTTTATGCAATGAGTCGGTTCTCCAACATATGAAAGCACATACTGATGTTTACTCTCTCTCTCCGCAAATTTAGGGAAATCGTTCTGTCTTGTCCTTTGATGCAACGTTACTTCAACCATCATTTCACATAGTTAATCAATTGGATGATCTCGCATTTTAAGAAAGAAAAAGACACACACTTAAGGTCCACTGACTTGGTGGCGACATGCCAGCAGTCAGACTTGCTTTTATATAGTTGTTTTGAAGTTTCAGTGCTTACAGTAGTTGCTAGCTGGAACATACCACGCAAGACAAGGAGTGACGTAAGATGATTTCGCTTTTAAAGCAACAATGGCATACTTAAAAGTTTTTTTTTTTTGCATTTGGTAGTATTAAGACTGGCAGTATGTGTGTGAATACAGTAGAGGTTTACCATGCAGCACAGGGAAATAACATGATACTGTAACTGACTTCAACTGATCACGTATATATAAAATGATCGAGATTGCATTTCAAACTAAAGCCAAAATTCACGGGATTTTTGATATTCAAGTTGTGATTACTATATGAAAGATTAGGATATATATACGCGTATTTATTCAATGTGCTTCTTGTGGAAAAACACTGTTACACAGAACAGTGGCTGTTGTTAATGTTCCGGCACTAAAAGCACTGTACCATGGCAACCAACATTTTTAAGAATTTGGTAGAGTTGATAATACCCTGAAACATAAAATCAATAACTTCATTGCAAATATCATCAGATGTTTTTGTAGCCCTTTTCTCTATCAAAATACAAAAAAATTCCTTCCTTAACAAACTGATCAGCCTCATTTACGTCACTGGAGTAGACATGCGTGACCAAATGATTGGTGGAAGACAGGGATGGGAAAGCTCAGTGTTTTTTGACAATGAAAATGTTGGGAACAGAGTGACAAATTTCAAATTTTCTCTGTGCGACTTTACCCTCGATCCTTGTGTAATTTGCTGGAATCCATTTGCCGATGCGGGATTCTTGCAATAGCGCTGCCCACTGTAGCGCCAACCCTGTCAAGAGCTATAGATCTAGACTTCACACTTAGACCATGGTACTTACACAGAAATAAGTTTGAGAAGATAGACACATCAGAACTCACGTACTGTACTGTACACAGAGCATTTGTGCTTTTTCATGATTGAACTCTACAGTTCTGCACATATGATGTATGTGACACACTGTCTGGGATATACTTTTGTGTTGTGTGCGTGTTGTGATTTTAGAAATTATACAGTAGCTTTTACATCTGTGATATTTCTTCTCGTCAGATTTACTTTGTTAGCAAATATTTTTGAAATTTCATAAAACTTTTAATCACATCCTTACATTATTGGTAGTTTTAGGTTATTAATTTACAAGTGACACTTTTTTTAGAAAACAATTTTCCAGGACATGTAAGGATAAAGAGCAAATTCAAGAACTTTCAAGGCTTCAAAAATGGGCTAATCAAATTCCATGACTTTCCAGGTTTTCCAGGCCGCGTACAAACCCTGAGTTAAATTTCGAAATGGGCGTTGGAAAAGAGGGCCTTTATGTCCAAACACTTTAATTTTCTTTTATATAATTTAACATTTGGGGCAGTGCAAATATTCAAATCAAGACAAAAATGTCTTCTTTTGTTTTGCTCTCTACTGTAAAGTGCTTTCAGGGCTTTGTTTGGCAGAAAGTAACTATGGCAGAACGTCGAAGCCCCATTTGTAAGAGCTGGTTTATGGTCGTTTTGCCCCCTTGCCAATTCACCCCTCATAAAATCAGTTCATCTAAGCTATGACCAGTCCCCCCCTCCCAAAGACCTACCAGTTCACGGCCAAGTACTGACAGATTAGCCCCTTACTTAACTGGCAATACCATTGTGATTTTCGGCATTTGTGTGCCTTATCCTCTACTGTATGTTGCGTCCATTGGACTATATACAAAAGCTGCAGAAGCTTATATATACATATATTCTTATGTTGAAATACCATTTTTTTATTTTTACGCTTTATTTTTGCCAGCAACTGTCTTCTTTGGAGTCACATTTCCCATTCTCTTTTCAGTATTATCAGCATCCTTCCTTTCTTTTCTTTTTGAAATAACTGAGGTCAACCGTTTTCCGTTTGCGTTCATGTTTCTTTACTTGATGTAAATGGCCAGAAATCACCAGGCCTACGTATATCAACTGCATTTGAATTTTTCTTACAGCGACTATGCAGGTAGTGTTAGCCTACAGTAGTAAAATTGAATCTTTTCCCATACTGCATCTTGCCAATAAGTGCAAACTGAACTCAACTTACTGAACAAGTAGGGATGTGTAATATTTCATGTTCACATGATTATTTAAATGGTATATGAAATGTCGTTTTCAAAATAACCCTCCTGGAGGCATTTTTCAACATTTATTCAAACAGTGGGTAACAACATTTAAAGAACGACTCTTTCTTTCATAAAAAACATCCACGGTAAAGCAATACCTTCCTACTAGGTAGCCTCTTAAATGCAAACCTGCAAGATACAGGAACAAGATCGGTAAAACTGAGGGGGAAAACTGGTAGATACAGTGCTTGGGGGCGAAACAACCATTTTGGGGCGAACTGGCAAGGGTGTGAAACGACCAGTCGAACTGGTTGGGGAGAACTTGCTAGGGGGCGAAACAACCCGGGACAGTAGCTATACATTTAATAATTTAAAAGGCTCGGGATGTCTGTTGTAGCCTTGTAGTTGTAGCTGGGATAGACCTACCAACTTCTAGCCTAGCATAGGCCTAACAACATTGCAGATTGGCATAAATTTAAAAAAAAAACTTATGGTAGGATAGACCTACTTTGGCTTAGGCTACTAACGTTTATAGGTTAGTTCTACTGTAACTCAATGTACAGAGTAGCTTGTAGGCCTAAGTTTTATGCCAATAACAAACAAAGTTGACCGGTGGTTAATAGAGTTACACTACAGGAGCAACTATAGAATACCCCGCCACAGTGGAAGACACTTGTTTTAAAATCCTGGATACTGATTCCCAGTGAATTACATTATGTTAATAGCTTTTGAGAACGACACTAAGTGATGTTGGAAATGATGTACTGTATCTTCAGTAGAAAAATTCCAAGTCCAATGGATTCGCTTCACCAATTACAGATAAATAGCTCAATATCACCATTGCTGTATCATTTGACTACGAATCCATTTGCAGCTGGATTCCAAGTCCTATTCCATGTAGCTGCCTGACTAGGAATCCATTTGTTGCTGGATTTCTAGTCCTACAGTAGTCCAAGTGGCTGCCTGATTAGGAATCCATTTGTAGCTGGATTACTAGTTCTAGTCCAAGTGGCTGCCTGACTAGGAATCCATTTTCAGCTGGATTCCTAGTCCTTGTCGAAGTGGCAACATCACTAGGAATAAGGCTCGTGATAGCCGGTATCGCATCGCAGTTTGCGACACAAAAGCAGCACTATTGCGATCTAATTTCTTACACGTGTTTCCGATGGAAATATTTGACAACAACATTGTTTCACTTTTTAATGTGTACAAACCACCCGTGTTTGAAAAACTGCTACAAAGTATTGACCTTTTGCTATGCAAAATTGCAATTGCATAGCGGTTTTGATATACAATTTCTGTTTTTTAGCGTTAGCTCTGACTAGGAATCCACTTTTAGCTTGATTTTATGAATTCCTAGTCCAGTCGAATTATGAGACTATGAATAGGAATCCGAATGAGCAGTGTAATCAGACTTCGCTGACTAAAGTACGACTACGAATCCGGATGAGCAGTGGAAATCGTTGAGCCAGTAATACGGTCTATCTTAAGATGGAGTGAAATGTTTTTTTTTTCTTGTTGTTTAAAGCTGAAGTAATACCCCTTGCAAGATCCCCCTTTTTCTTTTCTTCAGCCACTGCCACCCTTTTCTTGTAAGACCCTTTTTCAATCGTTTGTTTTGTAACTGCAGTAATGTTAATTTTTTCTTCAAGGTATCTCTTTCATGCTGCAGACTGATAATCCTTTCCCCTTCCTCTAAGTTTCCTTCAACACCCTCACCCCCTTCACGGCCTGCAGCTTCATCAGCAACCCTTGTGCCATAAAAATGGAGGCTTTCCAAATTAAATTGTTCCAGGGTCTTCCTCTTGGGAACCCTCCCACCCCCTTCCTGTGGACCTTGAATGGTTGTTTATTTGAAATACACCTAGTAACTCTGGCAAGTAGTAGCTTGGCTGAAATTTGCCCAAAATTAGGCCTAAAAATCCTGAATAAAATCTTCCCCAAAATTTCAGCTTTGAATAATTTACTTTTATTCTTTAACTTATATATCATCTAAAATGTCCCACAGCTCCAAGACCAGGCAGTGGTAACATAATTGTAGACCATGCCTAAATACAGTATCCCCTAAGTTACAGTACTGACCCCTGCAAGCTCTGCAAAATCTTTGACTAACTCTTCATTAATGTTTAGGTCGCTACAAAAGGGGTACTGAGGTTTTGCAAGTAAAGTAGTCTTGCCACTAGGGCCAGTGGCAGGTAGGTCAGGTCCTGGGCTTAATGAAGATGATGACATAATGGTAAGTAAACTGAATATTTAAAACTCCAAAGATCGTGATTTTAATTGGACATGCCTTGCATTTATACTTCGGTAAATATAAACACAAATTATTTTTTTCACAGAGTAAATCTCATAATAACTTTAGCATGTCAAACACTACCGATATTACTTATAAAACAACAATTAACAATAAATAAATAAGTAAACATGCAAAGTAGGATTGTTACGATATCACGATATCGGCCAAAAATATCCAGATGTAATTTTGCTCCCAATATTGTTTATGAAATTGCCCAAACGATATCGTGAAAATCCCCCATGCACGCAACATCCTCACAAACTTGATGGGTGGCCTGAAAATGTTTGACACGTAAAGTAGTTGTTTTACTTTATCACTCACAAAGGACTGAGTTAAATTAAGAAGATTCAGTTGATAAACCTGCGAGATCGCACGCTAGTCCCAGTTGCAAAACTACTGCAGACTGTATTTCATTTCGATATTTCCAGCCTCATTGGTGTAAGAAAGGATTACCAGAGTAATATTATAACATAGTCACAGGACAATATATTATGCCCATTGCTACAGTATGGCTGCAGTCTTTTTGAGAAATAACATCGGCATTGGGGATGCTCCACGGATAGGGTAAGTGCCATATACTGTCATTTTTTACCGTTGTGCCTACAGTATATTAAAGATATACGGGATCCGATGATATCGTGATACCGTTTGGGTATTGAAGGAAAATTTTTCGCGATATCGATGGCGAAAATTTCATACCGCAACAACCCTAATTATTTCACTTTCGGGTATCTTAACATCAGAAATAAGACTGACGTTGTACCTTAAAAGAGCACAACTGAAGCTTTGTGTGTCTTTTTCGACACAGTTGTTATTTTCAATGGTGTGAAAGTGCAAGACGCTCCACAAGACATGGCCCTATGCCAGAGTCAGCTGTGAACTTTTGATAAATTGCTTAGCAATTGTAATCATTCATGAATAAGTAAAAAAAGGGGAATTGGCTTCTTTCACGATGGTTGAAAAGGGAAAAATATTGTGAAAGATAAAAGAGAAACCAGTTCATGTAGAATACCCTTACTTAATGTTAGTGTTATATCGAGAAAATGATCAAGAAAAAATGCAATATTATAGTAGCACAGCGTATGGGCTCTGGCATAGGATATACATAAGAGGTATAGGCCTCAGGCTAGACTGTAAAATTACGGCAATGAAAGCAATCAGCTGTCTTCGTTAAAAATCATACGAAAGACCATAGGGAACGGCTAAGTAACTTAACTTTTCTCCGTTCAGGCAAATTTACAATGTAATTAAAAACTGAATATATGCGAGGTTTTCATTTCTTCCTTCTTTAGGCCAAGAAGATCCCATCACAATGATGTCGTCATGTAATAAATTCCAATTGGTAAATACAATGTCATATGACTCTGAAACAGTCTTATGTACACTGAATTGTACAAAGCATCGATTTTCGTAAAATTGTTGAGACCATGGCAGTACCAGATGTCATGTTTTGAGGGTGAACGGTAGTAGAGCAAAGAAATCTCTCATGGACAAGTTCTGTGTTTAAAGAACTTTACAGTTGGGATATACCTAACGCCACAACATTCTCAGGGCCGTAGCCTGCGAGGGGTAGGGAGCATCTGCAACTGAGATTTCCAAACGGTAAATGAAAGTTCGCCTACTATAGAAAATATACAAAGATGCTGAAAATTTAACTTTCAAAATTATGATTTCTAGGCCACAAAAACCTGGAAAATGGCATTTAAGGGTTCTTTGTTGCCCGAATTTTCCAGGGGGTGTATGGGTTTTCCTGTATGACGAATAAACCATCTTCCTCCTTAAAAAGACACCTCTTGAATACACCACCATATACACCGGCTATAGATAAAAAGCTAATGATTACGTTTAATTATAAGTTAAAGCAGGGAGTTGTTAGGATGTAGATGCAACGTTTTATATAGGCTCTTTGAAGCAATGTTAGTTTCCGACTGTAATCTTGCTTTTCTCCTAAAATTCTCATATCAGTGCTTAGAATTACTAAGATCAGTGATGCATTGTCAAAATAACAATGAGAAAACACAACCCTCACGTTGCACCCGTTAACTTTCGTTGCCAGCCGTCATGCAAGAGTATGGAATTTTAACCTTTCGTCATTAATTGTCACAATAAACAACTTCATTTAAAGTCAGCAAAGAATTCCTTTTCAACTAACTTTTCAAACATGTTTCTTAATGATGGGCAAATTTGCTAAAATCTTAGAGAAATGTACAGACTTGAGCAATGTTTCCAGCAGATGACATATTAAAATCGTGGGGGCACAATTCAAGTTCGTTATTTAAATGTTTGTTGCCAGTCGTTTTACCGAAAATCCTAATTAAAGCTTGGACATCAGCGGAAACACACCTCATTTCAAAGCATGTGTAAACAATGGTCTTTGTATTGGGTTTTGGGAAAAAAGGAAGGGATCACCATTAAAAGGTTTTAGTCTACAGAGACTTAAGAACAAGAACAACGAGACCTGTCAAGCAAATAGCGGTGTCTGAAAAGAATTAAAACATTATCAAGTACATATTGTATTACAATTTTGTGCGTTGTATCTCCATCCTAACAACTCCCTGGTTAAAGTCAATGAGCTTTATAAAGTAACTTTTAATTAAAGGGCATAAGCAGTCGCAGCAAACTTATTTTTAACAACAGCTAAATCGCACAGATATCCCCTATTTCTATTCAAGTGTCTTTCATGATATGTATGAACCTAAGTAATGCATATTCAAGGAAAACCAAGGAGTTATTAAATACGTAAATTTCTCATCTCACGCAGTGAGAAACATATTGTAACATGATTCTCAAGAGCCATAAATGAAATAAGATGCCCAGATACGCTCATTAAAATTGGAGTGACTGCATTTCCCTTTTAAATAAAATCTAGCATTCCTTCAATTTATTTCTAAAGCATGAAATTTAAAATTAAGGAATGATTAAATGCACCTTTAAGGTCTAAAATGCAGAGTTGTGATTCGAGTCAATGACTTGCGACTCGAGTCGACTCGAGTCCCATTTTTTGACTTGTGACTTTGACTTGAAGGGAACTTGACTTGCGACTTGACTTGAGGAGTTTGAAAAATGAGTGACTCGTGACTTGACTTGCAGAGAAATGACTTGTGACTTGAACATATTTGACCCGAATCGTCGACATTGTGAATCATCATAATTTTTAAGCTTTATTAATTATTCATACTCTTGCAACATATTTCCGCTATTTACGCCCGAAATTGAAGACCCGCATCCTTTACAACATCATAGTATATCGATGGCGAACATAAACCGTGCGTGTACACATATAATATCATATTCATTTCAGTAAAATATAGAGTGACGCTCCCCGCAAAGTGGTTCGACGGTTCCGATGCAACTGTAGCAAGCAGGGCGGGATTTACGAATGTGGAGGCCCTGGACAGGAACCTATGTGGGGGCCTTCGGACAGTCATTTGGCTCTTGAAAAGAGAACTGGTATGATACATTGGGCTATACCTTTTACAAATCCTATAGCCAGTACAGTAAAACTTGAATGCATATAAGTCAATGCAACTTGTTGACCATAATTGACAAATAATCTTCAAATAACTAGATTCATAAAAAATTAGAGAAAATGCATGTACATTTGTTTAAATGTACAGATCTGATAAAATGAGCAGCCAGATAATCTTAAAATCACGTTGGATTAATAACTTCAGGCCTGCAGAACGAACCTCGAGTACACGTGGTGAAAGCAATCAGTGCATGCTCCATATATACAAAGTTAGTACACAAGTGGCTGTACACTCCTGCATGTGTGTTATAGTACACAGTGTGCCTGGCAGGCATTGTACACTGCAGTACTGAACTTAAAAGTGCTATGCTTGCAGTGAAATTCTTGGCCGAGATATAAATTGCCGATCCATATAAATTGCTGATCCATACTACAAAAAATGTTAATTTAGTACCAATTGTGTAGGTATTAAAAAGTTCTTGCAGATATCAAGCGTACGTCTAAATTATTTGATTCATTACCAAATTAGCTTAATTAGAAAAAAAAATCACTTACATATACGTACACTAAAAAATTCTTACAATTGATCGACTCAGATATCATTTTAAAGGTTTTTTGTCCTTTTTGTGAAAAAAAAGTTGTCAAATTTAATATAAATGTTTACATTGGCAGTATTTCGTCATCAAATAAATCATGACATGAACAACAAACACATACCATATCATCTAGCACGCCAGGAAACTACCAACAACAAGCACAGTGTGCGGCACGATATTTGCTTAAAATGGCATGTAACCGTAGCAAACTCGGCAGAAGAAAGGTATTCTAGATGATTTTCACCATTTTTCAGCAAGATACTGCAGTTTTATATTCAAATATTTGTGTGATTAACTAATTTCATCGGAATTAAAACCCAATGTTTCGCCGTAATCATTGCCGCCGTGTAAAGGAAACTGATGACATCAAGAACAGCTGATCGAAAATTTTCAGTTTAGTTTCCCAGTACACATGAATGGGCACATCGTGTACGTTATTTAAATGATAGATGAAGTGTCGTTCTCAACCCCTTTCAAAGTATTTTTTAACATTAATTAAAACAGTAGGGTCTAGGTAACAGCATTGCAACATAGGCCTCGATTTCAAATGCAAGGTAAAGGGTAAACTCTGTTTGCTAAAATAGCTAATATCCAAAGGGCGTGGGGAGCGGGGGGCCAAGTTGCCTACCCGGAAGACGTGTAGTTGCTCCTGCACCCAAACTGACTGTACTCTTAATACCAAGAGTATGTACGTGAACAGTCCCCTAACCAAGGGGGGAGGCATTTGGGGGCTGGGGCCTCGTGCTCCTTGGCTTGCCCCCCCCCCCGCTCTGCGGTATGATAGTCAGGCCCCTGTGTAATAGCATACTTTCAAATTTTAATATTTTTCTCAACAAAAAAGGAAGCATATATGG
>WURT03425146.1:0-22767 GCA_009936505.3 Holothuria glaberrima
GGCATAAAATCATGGAAACTACTGTAATTTGAGTTATTTTAATCTCTACTAAAATAATTAATGACCATATAACAAATTTAAAATAGTAATACCTTCATTTGTAACTTCTATCATAACATCTGTCATGATCTGTGTGATGACCACTTATGACCCATGAAAAATTCATTTTACCTCAAACTTGCATGGTTTTCAATGGGGTGGTCGGAATTACCCTACGGTAGGTCGGAATTAGCCAATTTTCGACCACTTTTATCATTACATATTCCAGTAAGAGAAACCTAATCAAACAAAGGACGTACACAGAATGGCAGTACAGGCATTGTAGGCATTGACCATTGATTGGTTGGTTCAGTGACTTTGCTCTTTTCAATTTTTGAAACCAAAAACCCTTTGGCTAAGCGGTCGAAATTCACCAAATTTACCCTATTAGGAAAAATTTGAAGGGGGTTGAATACTGGTCACCGAATCTTGATCTGCTGCCCAGTATTTAACCTCCTGGTACGTCTGTGGAATCAAAGATGTAATGAATAAAGTTGAACAGTCTTCTGGTCATTTCTGAAAGAAGTCTTAATTGTCATTTTGAATAATTCTGCAAAAACATTCCAGTCTTTTAGGAAATATCCTAAAATCAATAATTTTGCCTTGAAATGTGTGTTATTTGACCATACCAACCTAATAAAAATGTAAAAGTAAAGGGGTTGAATACTGGGAAGGCAGATCTTAAGTTTTCAAGGTGACCAGGCCTACGTGTAGCAACTTAGAACAGCTACACTCTTCAGTAGGCCAAAGTCAGTATTTTCACAAATCTCAAAGCCCTTGTCATCTCTAATTAATAGCCCTCATAAAAAAAAGGAGCCCTCGTCCTTGAAAAATTCATTTTTGGCCCTACTACATAGGCTACGCCCAATTATATAAAAAAACTGGAAAAATTGATCACGTATGATGTCTATGCTAAAATATGACTAATATTTAGTAAAGTAATGCCTTCTTCAGTGAAGGAACCAGGAAGATCAGTAACCTCATAATTTTACTTGTTAGTAAAGGCGAGCCTAACCCATGGACTCCACGTGTGAAAATACCGGTAGAAAACCAAGTCTAAGTATTGTGATCGTTACCTGAAGAAGCAATTTCACTCTTTCAATTGGTGCTACAGCTGTTTTAGAGATGGCTGCTGCTACACCACCGGCTGCAAGATCCTTGGCAAAGGAAATTGCTCCTTCTTTAGAAAATGCGGAGGTCATTTTGACTGGATGTTAGTGTCAGTACTACAACGTAAAGAAATCCGTAAGGAAAGAACCACAGCATGTATGTATGCTATATACCGGTACCGTTGTCGATTGTGTGTTCTTTAGGCATGTATGTGTGTACACATGAAAGTTACGTATATTGCTGTACAGCATTTTGTCATACGGGTATGGGAGTAATAGGTAATGCGTATTTCCCCTCAGCTGTACGTACGTTCCTATTCTTCGTACGCGCGTGACAAGTCTCTCAAACAGATGGGTGGGCGTAATAATATTGAAGGTTTCCAATTCAGAAAATTTTGTAACAAGATTATATTGAGCTACTTTTGAAAAAAAAACGACAAAATGAAATTTATCTTACAAAATATATATGAAAAAAAGTTCAATACGAAGTCTTGACGTAATTAAGCCTTTTAACTCATTACTTGTTCAAAGTCTTAGCAATATATTCTCTCGGTTATTGATTGCAATTCATAAAATAGTGGAAATCTAATTAGCATATGAATCCATATGTCCCTCTACATTCCTCCGCGGCAAAACTTAGGTCACAAATTTAAGATCACAAAAAACTATTCCGGGCCCATAACTAATAGCAGAAAAAGGACAGATAGTTTTCATTCTATCTCATTTTGTACAATTGACTTAATATTTATCAGTTTATGTTCTATTTCGTGGAACCTTTTAGGCTGATTGATGGATATGACGTCATTCGGCTGCGGGACTTTTGGCCTAGCCTGGAAACGACTGTTTTTTGAAAGGGGAGTGCCTGAAGGTGACTTTGCATGCGTGTTTTATTGTCCCTCATTGAGATGAAAAAAGGGCAATTTTCATGATACTTTAAGGAAAAAATAACCTTTGAAGCTTCTTTATGGGTATTTAATGTTCCTAACTACATGAAAATTTGAAATCATTCAAGCAATTTACCTGCTTGTGCCGACATGAACCGGTCGCAACCAATAATATAGTTGTCCAATTACTTTCTTTAGCAAACTACGGAGTTCTTGAAGTATCGCTACAGGGGTATGAGTCAGGGAATTGTGGTTGCATGCCATCAGAGAGTAACCGTGGAAGTACTACCTCGGTATTAAAGTTAACTAAGTCTTTACCTGTCGCAGGAGTATCCGTGATCACGACTGCGGTGCTCCTAGGCAGAAATCTGTTCTGTTCTTTTCTTTTCGTTTTGTTGGTCATGGTGAGTTGAGTTGTCTCATGGGGACGAGGAAACTTTTGAAAAAGTACCAAGTCACTCTTTTCTAGGCAAGTCAACAGGAGCTTTTTTAGGGACTCGAGTCAAGTCGTTCACTAGAGTTGGTTTTTTTTTTTCAAAAAGGGAAAAATTGCCCAGAATTTTTCAGGTAGCTGGCGAGATGTGACTCGAGTCGCGACTTGATTACAAGTCTGCATCCCACCCCATTCCCCGCCCCTTGCCTAGCCCCGGAGTTCATGAAAGACAGTTTTCCTTACAGATCTTTTGATATATCGGACAATTCTCACGGGTATCACAAGTTTTTTTTTCTCCGATAACATCGGCACGGCCAACCCCCTGCAGAAAAATATGGGGCGTAAGATAGCACCCAAGCGGATCCTTTCGTCGTCATCCACTGTCAACCGGGGAAGGGTTATCATTAATTCCATTTATTTATTTCCAGTATTAATATAAACATTTATAAACAGGACATCAAAAGTGAGTTTTAATAAAATGTTATAGTGTACAAAAACAAAAATATATGCAAAACGTATA
Source organism: Holothuria glaberrima (assembly GCA_009936505.3). Taxonomy (NCBI): domain Eukaryota; kingdom Metazoa; phylum Echinodermata; class Holothuroidea; order Aspidochirotida; family Holothuriidae; genus Holothuria; species Holothuria glaberrima. The sequence continues at coordinate 2,986 of WURT03425146.1, forward strand.
AGAGCAGCTGTCTACAATAAATTATCCAGATAGGGCCATTTTGTAAGTAAAGAGCAGCACAATAAATCAAGTTCGGTAAGGTATGCAACGAATGTCTGTCATATTTCTCCGTATGCAATTTACAGTTCTAACGAACTCTTTTTAGCAGCATTGCTTACAGTACTCATAAGAAAATTAAAATCTGCATTGAAATTCTAAAACAAAACTTTAAAAAAGTTATGTTTTCTTATCTTTGATTAAATAGAAAGTGATACCAAGTAGAAATAGCATATAATTATGTGTAGTAATATATTGGCAGTAAAAACTCTTTCCCTTATATCGACATGAAAATATGGAATTGTATACGATAGAGGTGAGACTATGAAGTACACCCGTTTCAGCATTTCAGTATTCTGCTGCATGACCAGTGAAACTCAGTTTATCATCAGTACAAACACTACCGTACTGATATACCGTATGATGAGTGCGTTCTACTTCAGCATCTTTCATTGACACGTTAGTTACATGCCGTACGAGAATTTCATTTTTAATATTTATATTCTCAAAAACCACTTTCTTAGGTCAGACTTGTATAGTGCGAGTAAAAACTACCGAGTACGGAATACAAGGCTGCCAGTATAGCCTAGTACTAGTTTGTGTACGAGTGCAAAGCCATGAGTATAACGATAAAGATAATGATACATTCTATTTCCATCCACTTGGAGTACATGACACATAACAGACAAACCATTGTAGATATAATATATTTGCATTATATATTTTAAGTTTGTCTTGAACATATTCAAAATATGATGGAAAAGGAGAAAACTGAAGTATATTACTAATAAATTGTTTTCCCCTACATAAATAATTTACACGATGAATTGAAAAGAGGTGATGACAAACTTTGCAAATCAATGGATACTAACTCCAGAAGAATACACTATAGAGAAAAGAAGGAAAGAAGAAAAAAGGAAATCTGCAAAAGGAGGTAAAGGAAAGAAAAAAGCTAGAAACAAAGCAAAAAAGATAATAGGCTAGTACACTCATTTAGAATTTTTCTACATAACCAAAGAAAGGGGACATAAGTAAATCTGACAATTTTCTGATGACAATAACTTCTGCTTATACCTTGCTTTAAAAAAGGGAAAGGGTTTTACATTGTTTTATACTGTCATCAAGGGAATTCCACAGTTTGACTCCTGACTGCCTGAGGTGGAAATACACAATTGTTTTATTTTCTTTGTTCTTACGTACTTATGTTTAAAGTTGTTTAAGTATGAGTACGAGTACCTGATTTTCAAACCCTCTGAGTACGAGTACGAGTACAAAGCCATGAGTACGAGTACGAATCCAAAGCCATGAGTACGAGTACGAATCCAAAGCCATGAGTACGAGTACGAACGAGAAAAATGTACTCGAGTACGAGTACGAGTATGAGCACATTTCTGAGTACATGTATAGAATGGAGTATTATAACTGAAGTAACATACAGATGTTCTTAAGATAATTTAAAGACTTTAATAATTGTCTTTAATTCCCTCTGAGTACGAGTACGAGCACGAGTACAAAGCCATGAATACGAGTACGAATCCAAAGCAATGAGTACGAGTACGAGCGAGAAAAATGTACTCGAGTACAAGTATGAGTACATTTCTGATTACATGTATAGGTTGGAGTTTTATAACAGAAGTAACATACAAATGTCCTTAAGATAATTTAAAGACTTTAATAATTGTCTTTAACTGAAGACTTTACTTGTCTATAATTAAAGACTTTAATTGTCTGTAACTGTCTTCACGGTTGAGGTGGAGTTGACCTTGTTATCTGAGTGTACTGTCTTGTATACTAGAGGTCCCGTATGAGATCTCGGAGGGTATCTGGATGTCTGACAAGCGGAAATTGTCCCATTCAGCACTAGTCGTACGCCCTGTTTAGTTCAGCGGTCGATCAATGGGGCAGAGAAAGGAACCTCCACCTTCCCAGCCTTCGGAAAGTGGCTAAAGACTGGAGATGCGCTCACGACTGTTAGATGGAAGCGTTAAATGGCGGTCCCAGGAGTAGGATTGGAAGCGACCAGTACACGCCTGAGCACTATAGTTAAAAACGGGATGTTGCCTCAGGGGAGGGGATGACACTTCTACTCTTGGAGAAACAATTCTTGTTCTAAGTTTCCTAGATCTGAAATGGTGTTATCTTTGGTAAAACTTTGAACTGATAACATGATCTGATTTTAACTAGTTACTGAAGATTTCAGCTGTAGCATGACGCCCTTACAATGCTGGTATACCCGATGCGGGCTTCTCCCTTGCGCGTTTTAGTGCGCTAATGGGGGGCACCATCGGTTGGCGCGTATAGGGAGCTTGCACGCGTGCAAAAGTCAACTAACGCAACCACCTCCTGGAGGACAAACAACACACGCTGACGCTAGGTCATGTAGAAAAACAACATGGTGCATGGCGCGCTGTCCTCCAGAAATAGCGCGTCCGCTGAATTGAACCTTTTGACCTTTGGTGCAAGCTCCCTATGGCCGTAGCGTAGGCCTTGCAAGAAAATTTTCGGTTGATTATTGTCTCCCACATGGGAGGATGACACATTTGAGACCTTAAACTGCGTCTTTTATTTTATATTTCGTGCTATGGAAACACATTTAGATTTCTGGAGCTTAAATATTTCATTTAAAGGAAAATGCAATCACCCCAATTTGAATTAGTGTACCCGGGTATCCTTTATCATGCTACAATATGTTTCTGACTGAGTTGTGACATTAACGTATAGATTATCTGCTTGGTTTACGTTGAATATGCAATATTTATGATCTATCATGGAAGATACACGAAGTGAAATGAGGGGATATTAATGAGATTTGGTTCTTTTTCAAAATAAGTTTGCAGCGACTGCTTATGCCCTTTAAATTAAAAAGTTCGGTCTTTACCAGCTCATTGAGTTTAGCTAATATATAAAGGTAATTATACACTATACTACATTCAGCCAGAGTTAATGCTGTTGTATTCAAGCTTTGTATCTTACAGGTGGTGATGGTTCTTTCGTCAGGGAGAGCCACCCACAAAAGAACGCGCCCACGGCGGGGGTACGGGGACCTCCCCGGGAAATTTGTGGAAAAGAGGAACTATATGCGATTTCCCATTTTTTGAGCCATGTAATCATACTTTGGACCAAGGGCGTGGATCCATCTCCAAAAGTGGAGGGGGCTTTTCACCATTTGCTAATCGCTATCCTGGCGGAGGGGTCTGAGGGGAGGGGAGGGGGAGGGGTGTCCCCCTTCCCTTTGGGAAATTTTTGGTCACGAAAGGTGGGCTAGATGCAAAATGGTGCTACATTTGGTGCTAAATTTGAATTGAATATTTCACCAAAATTTCTACTTTTTTAGGAAGTCTTTTTTTTTCTTGTTTCATTTTGCTTGCTTAAGTGAATTTTTTACTTAGTCCTTGGGGTAAATTAGAACTACATTTCGTGAAGTGAGTGAGCAGTAAATTGTTAGACTTTTCACCATTTACGAATCGCTTTGAAGAAAAAATGAAATTGGAAGGTATATATGGCAAATGGTGCCATATTTGGGCGAAATTTAGCCTTTAATATGTAGTGTCAATTCGCAATCACAGTTTTAGTTTTCGTCATTTTGTTTTAAAGTGAGGAGAACTTGTCCCCCCCCCGTCCCCCCCATGATCCACGCCCATGCTTTGGACAGTGAAATTTTCAGCATTTCAGCATTTTTCCTCAAGAAGGCCAACTTTCATTTACGATTTGGAAAACTCAGGGGGCAGCTGTCCCCCTCCCTGCCCCGCAGGCTACGGCCGTGTTTTCCATGACGAAAATCCATTGCAGACTATGCACCGGGAACTCACAATTCCCTAATAAAATTTATCTGCCAATAAGACGGTGAGTCTTTTTCCTGAAAATTCGTAAAAGCTTTCAACTATTTATGACATATGTCTCCTCTTGAATTTTCCTATTTCCTTGTTCTTGCAGTACTGTGCTCCTCTGTAATCCCTCCTACGGGCACGAACAATCGGCATAAAAGCCTATACTGCGAATAAGTCTGAGACGGTTTTAATAAGAACAGCGACGAGGTGCTGCTGGGAGCGCGCGAAGCGCTCAAAAATGTTGCCATAGTTTGCGAAGAATTTATGAAAATTTTGAATTTCAGAACAACTTGTGATAGAAATTGGTTAAAATAGATCCATCACTCAGTCGAAAACACACCTCCCTCCATCCCCTACAAAATCTACAGCCCAAACGCCTTTTAGGATCATTTAAAAAAAAAACACTGGTTGGAAATTTTTAGAAATCGATCATGGGACACGTCCCCCTCCCTTCATGTACCCCCGTGATATAACTGAAGTACTTATCAGGCAAAATTAAATTGAACGTATTTTGAAGAAGGCACTTCTTTGGGGTTATAACCTTCCGCTATGCAAAATGGCATTCTGAATGTATAGTGAAAAGGTCATACCTAATACAGTAATATAAAAGCTCTGTTAGGTCAAAATCTTAACTGTGCTGATTCATGACTAATTTGACATCATTACGAAAAGCCTTAATTGTACTAGTAATCTCCCATATGAGGGATAGCTTGCACCTGTTGAATATTTCTAGAGAGCTTGTACCTGTTGAATATTTCTAGAGAGGCACAGAGGCCATGAAACGGACCAAATTCCAGTGATTTAGTCAATGGAAGAAATAATAAGTTGCCCACTTTATGTAAAGACTTAAGTTTTTTGCGGAAAAGTACAAAATTCACAGATTTCGGAGCAGAGTTCGGAAACGGTGACACCTAAAATTGAGAAGACGTAAGTCCGTATCCGGAAGGGAGCATGGGGACCTTGCCTCCCCTCACCCCTCATGTCCTGTATAGATCACCAGGCTCCCACCCCATCTCTCCTCCCCCTTTAAAAATTGACCAAAAATAAAATTTTGCTATGAACAGTGGCGCCACAACATGCCCCTAAATACCATTGTCAATCAAAATTTCAAATCTTTCCAAAAAGGCTCTAAGTTGCTCAACTTCTGCAGGGAGTGGGATGATGTGACCGTAACCTTACTAATAAATGGTGGGTGAGTTTTTTGTCATGAATCTTCCGTTAACTACCAAACTTTTTGAGTACCTTCATCTGCGGTTCTATTTTAATTTTTTTATGTCAATACAGCTTCAAACGTATTGATTACTTTACAATACGATAAAGTTATTACGATTAGCCTCTTTTGTGCAGGCGTCATTATAGCGAAATATAGAAATGGATTGTTGCGAAGGAGTTCTTTCTATTCTCTGCCTTAAATAGGAAAATTTTTAATTCAGACTCATCATTGTGGGAGACATATCTTGTAAGGAAATTTAAAATCTCTCAGCTCAGTGCTGACATTGCAAACAATTTTAACCATGCTAAATGGATTCTATAATGCAAAATGTTCGGCTTAGCGAACAATCGCTCTCCACCTAGTAAAAATACACGTAAACTATCCTGACTGCATAACAAAACGTTTTAGGAAAATCTAATTAATTTAATTTTAAATACCGATACCTTACAACTTGCAAGGGGATTTTTGCTCTGCTGGATCCTCGCCGAAGTGGAGTCAAGTACGGTAGTACCACGCAAGTGACCATAAAGTGATGTCGGTTCGGTGACAACTATGTAAAAGAGTTAAAGTATACTTGAACGAAAATGTCTGATAATTTTGAATGTCAGAATTTTCTTAGCGTTTTGCGCGTGCACCCGCGGTTTTCTTAACGGCCCAAGCGACCCTTCTCCCATTTATAACTGATGGAATTACAAGGACCGCGAAGCCAATTTTGCCAGTGGGGGGGCCTTATCATTAAAGCGGCCGAATATTTTCAAGAAAATAAAAGCCTATCATCTATCGTAAGGCGGCCCAAAATGCCAGTGGCAGAAAAAGTGCGGAAGCTAAAGGCCCTTAGGACCCCCTCCCCCGTCTCCGCGGCAGTGTTTTAGCCAGCCCCTATTTGTGCGACAATATCGCATAAACGGCGACAAATGTCGCACGAAAAATCTGACAAGCAAATTCTACGCGGGTGTAAATTTTGACAGAATCAGCCTCACCATCATATCATATTTGTCTGCTTTAATTGCGACAGGACGTCCTAATTCACAAGTCTTCATTTTAACCTCCGAGCCCCACTACCCAACTTTCATCTCGAAGTTCAGAAAGTAGACTCATTCGGTGCATAACGCCCTCGGCGCCGGCCGGGTTTCTCAATAGGGCAGAAATCCACTCAAATATTGCACAATTTGCGATCTAGGCACCTTTCAAATTCCAAAAATTTTCTGAAGGGGGACGGGGACACCCCTCCCCTTAAACCCCTCTCCCAGGCCACAGATCTGTAAATGTCGCATGGAGAAGACGTCCTCGCTAAAACACTGCTCCACGGTCCCTGAATCCTGGAAGTCTCTTTGTCCGGAGTGATTTAAAGGCCCACAAATCCTACTTAATTACAAAGGGCTACTTTTACCACTTTTTTACCTGCAATGCCCCGGATTGTTCTCCATAGATGCGTCTTCGGGACTCTCATGTGAAGGAACCTCCTTCAGTTGCACACCATGTAGGTACTTGTCTCAACATTAATTTGTGTTAGGCAGCATGAGTGCAATTATTATTGTAAAGCCTAATGCAACCCCGAACATTCGTCCACGAGTAGTGCCAACTAGACAGTACAGGGGTAGTGCCAACTAGACAGTACAGGGGTAGAAAGCTCCCCGACTGGGGTAAACTGGGGTAACAACTCAAAACCCCGGGGGGCGACTAATACTGAATGGATGTCGACAGTGTGCCGAAAATTTGTTTGCTGTTAGAAACGTTTTAAAAAAATGTGGGTTTTCATTTGAAAAGATTTTAAGTTGATTTTTTAATGAAGTTAAGTAACATTCATGAAACTTTCATTTTTGTGGAGTCAGGTCCCATGACCTCCCATTCCGGGCCAATTCGGAGTCCAGCGAAAAATAGACTCAAGTCCAGAATCGAGTCCAAGTCCGTGCTCTGACTTTACAGCCTTGCCTGGAAGACGCAGAATTTCCTCTAATAATGGTCATGAATGGCCGCAAAAGCTATCAAAGTTAACAAAACTTCTCATGACGACCCTCAGTCCCGTGTCTCTAGCATCGCACCTTCGAAGTTCTCGGTTAATGGCGTCGCCGGTCACACTTTACGGGAATGCTGCAACGTACTGCAACGCCCTGGACGACACGCCTTCAAAGTACAGGGCCGTAGCCTGGGCGAAATCTTTAGGGGGCATTTCATGACAGTAGCAAAGCGGAGCCCCGAGTGGCCTGCTTACAGATAGTTGAAACACGGGATCGAGAGGATCCCCCTTTTTCACCTGTGCATGGGTGCCATCCTGGGGGAGGGTGCTGAGGGGAGGTGCACATGTAAGGCCTGGTCTAGGTGCAAATTTGTGATGTCGTTTGAAAAGCCTTGAACTGATTTTATCTTTACAAATTGTCATTTTAAGTGATATTCTTCCTATTTCGGCTGGGCGTAAGTCAACAGGTGCTCTCTGAAAGAACGGGACGACACTATTCTTTGAGAAATTTTTGTCGTTGTAAGATGGCTTGGATAAAGAATGCCAGAATGGTGCTATCTTTAGTAAAGCTTCGTAAAAGCGTAGAATTGATTATATGTTTAAGAACCTCATTATTTAGTGATTTTTCTCTGTTGGAAGGCCTGGAGGTGTAAGGATGTTGCCTAAGGGGAGTGATAACCCTCTATCCTTTAAGAATTTTTCTAGTTCTATGTTTTCCTAGATCTAGAATGGTGTCATCTTTGGTAAAGCTTTGGACTGATAACATGATCTGAAATTTTAATTATGTATTGAATTTTTCGGCTGTGGCATGGCATCCGTTCTAGGCTGGTATTCGATGCGAGCTTTCCCCTTGCGCTCCTAGTACGTCACTGGGGAAACTACCATCAGTTGCAGCTTGTAGCCGCAATGTACCTGAAAGAAAATGGTCGGTCGAAACGTCTCCCAGATGAGGCGAGGGGCCGAAATGACACATTACAGACCTTAAAAGTTGCATCGTAACATTCTTTACCTTTATATTTCATGCTGTAGAAATGAGCTCAGATTTCAAGGATGGAAATTGTGTCCTTACGCGGAGCCCTGCAAAATCGCTCATGCATTCAGTAATTTTATTCTTAATCTTGGACCGTCCCTTGACGAAAAATTACACCAGACCAGTACTTCTGTTTTGATAGTCTCCCTGAAAGAAACAGTTCTTGCTAATTTCTCTTTCCGACCTGTGAGGAGGAAATTGCTAAAATAGCATACGAATGCCTGAAATGCAGATTTCGACGGTTTACGCCCGTCAATAATACGTACTGTGATACCATTCATTACCAAACCATTTGAACACATCTTTAACAATTCTTTAAAGCAAGGGATTTTCCTTATGAAATGAAAAAAAGGTAAAACATGTCCCAATTTATAAGAGTGGCGATATGGAGTGCTTTGTAAACTACCGTCCTTTTTCTGTTTTGCCATGTCTTTCTAAAATTCTAGAAAGACTAAAGTTTAATCAACGGTACGATGTTTCGTTACAAAACATATTTTATTTAAAGGACAGTATGGTTTTTGCTCACTGGCAGGGCACTCAACCGAGCTAGCCTTAACTAATGCTACTGATATGATTGCTAACGCCATTGAATTGCTCGAAACTTTCTTAGATGTCTTTCTGGATTTATCGAAGGCATTACAATAGACCACGATATATCCTTGTATAAAAACTAGCCCACTATGGTATAATCTAAGAGGTTCTTCACTTTCTCGGTTTAAGACCTACTTACAACATTTTTTTTCAAACAGAGACTTATCAACAGTGAAGAGGTTCTTCACTTTCTCGGTTTAAGACCTACTTACAACATTTTTTTCAAACAGAGACTTATCAACATTAAAAAATACTGTCTGTAATGAGTTATCTGCACTTTCAAAATGGTTTGGTGCAAATATCCTAAGTTATCTTTGAATGTATCTTAAACTAACTACATGGTATTAACTCGTGTAACAGCCTGAGAAACTTCACCTTTGACATACATGTTGACGGTCAACGAATCAAGCAGACCGATCATGTAAAATTCCTTGGGGTCTATATCGATTCAAATCTTTCATGGGAAAATCAAATTCATACGTTTGTAATCAGGTCTAGGGCCGTCGGAGGCAGGGGGGTCTGCAGCCCCCAATAATTTTGCCATGCATAATTTTTTAATGCAATGAAAACGTCCAAAAAGTGAAAGACGAAGAATTAAAAATAATGAATATCATTCTAAACATTATATCACCCATCATTCAGTCTATCCGTACATTACTATTAAAACGATGACGTATCATTTCCGTCATTCAGGCAATAAGGGAAAAAAACGTTTATGAACGAAGTATTTGAAAATAGCGACACAGTGTCGTACGACGTACTAAATTTGACTTTACGCGTCATTTGTTTAGAAATCTAAACGGTCAATGCATGACGAAGTCGCGAAATTTTACGGTGCTTTATCTTAAGTTACCGATTATTCATAGTGGCGTAACTCCTTTGGACCCGTGCTGAGCCGGGGTCCCCGACCAAAAGGGGGCCCGCTACACTGATGCACAAAAAGCCAGGCTTAGTAAATTGAAGGTCAAGAAATTGAGTTTGTATCTGCAATATTTCTTGCTTCAGGAATGGAAATGAGCATTAAATTTATTGGTCATATCAGTAATTAAAGTAATAAAATTCTCGCACGGTGTGCGCGTGCAGCCTCACCGCATGACCATGTTTACTACCAATACCGTTTCTCATTATTCAATGATGAGGGTTCTACAATTACGCAGATGGTTCTCGTGCATTGGAGTCATTATGGAAGAGCAAGGCATTGCAATAACGCATAGTATTGGAATTCAGGGGAAGACTCGCCTTTTAATTGCCTGATGCATTTTGTCAGGAATTAAAAGTGTCTGAATGCAAAGTCTCCCCGCAAATTTTGTTATGGGGATGATTTGAAATGCAAAATTTCAGCTAGCTTCCCGCGCATTTATCAAAGTACACACTCCATATATTATAACCATTATTGCGGCAATAAAACATTATTGTAACCAAAACACTTTTCCGAAAAATGTACAACTCCGACCTCTTCAGGTACCCCACATCAGTAGACAATCTTAGAGCATTATAATGTCATGAGTAGCATACACGGTAACATTCGTAGTATGCGTTTGTCGTTACACACTTTTCACGAGTGCCATGCCACAGCCAAAATATCACTAAGTAATGATAATTTCTATGCTTGTAATTAATTGAAAGATTTGCCTAAGATACCTGCATTTTGCATCTTAGCCACCTTACCTAAACAAGAATTTTTAAAGAAAATTAATTGCCGGCCCTCCACTAAGTCACCACAAGTTTCCCTTACAGTCAACCAAAAGTATAAGAATTCTTTTAATCGTGAAAGTTTTCTAATATATGGTCAGTTTGGAAATTTTTTCAAAGATAGCACCAAGTTTGCATCTAAGCCATCTAAAATTTACAAAAATTTCTCAAAAAATGCACAATTTTCACCGACCTTCTGGCCAGATGTATCTAGGATGGACTTCAAGCGCCATCTTCTATAGTACCCCAAAATCGCCATTTCCTGGTAGTGCCACTGGACATCTTGATAGGGGGCCCTTTGGGTAAGGAGCCGGGCCCTCAGGCTCATCATTACGTCGCTGATCATTCATATGATTAATAGTTCCACAGTCTATAACTAATTCCTCTGCAATCTAAAACACATACTCAATTACGCTGAGGAAACCTATTGTTCGAAATAACAATCAATGGGGGATTTCGTTATCAATTTTACCAAAAGGTCTCCAAAAAAATGTAGGAGATATTTCGTCTCCTAAATTTAGTAGATAGTCTAGGCTGTAATTAAATCGCATTGCCTTCTTACCCAAAGGGATTATCTAATGAACTGGGGAAATGGGTTCAATTTATCAACCCAACTTGGGACGTCAATTTTGAAATTTTAGTCAGTTTTCTACATAATGGGATGAAATTTAGATAAATTTCAAACGAAAAATGTACCAAAATTTCAACTTTTTCGGGCCATTTCCTGCAATCTGGGAGGCATTTTTCAAAAAATTTCCTTCATATGCGCCAACCCATGGTGGCGCGTAGCGTACCTACACTTCATCTTTTCAACATGCACAAGTCAGCCCCCAATCGAAAATTCCTTCCGACGGCACTGAGGTCTTTAACGGTGTAGGTATTCTTTGTCGGTTGAAGATTATTTTACCCCGAGCAATCCTGAGACAGATTGACCTTACTCTTATTTTTCCACATTTTTCCTATTGCTGTGCTGTATGGTCTGGCAGCACGTAACTTAAATGAATTAATTGTTCTCCAAAACGAGCCCTTCGTCACATATGTTTTGCTGGTCCTCGTGATCACACCAACGACTTATTTAAATCACTTAAGCCACTAAAATTAAGCGACATTATTAGGCTACATATTTCAACATTTATTTATCGTTTTTTTATTAACGCCCTACCATCATCTGTTTACGATTTCTTCGAGAAAAACTGTTCATTTCACTCACGTCACCCCTTCGACCTGAGCTACCGGACGAACTTAACCATACTCGACACAGTCTGCGATATCGCGCTGTGAAAGTATGGAACACCCTATCAAGTCAAATTAATCTTGTAAACCTTCAGTAGAGTCTCTCAAAAATGACTGACGGCGTTACATGATAAACTTATACTAAGTATCCTCTAGTAGCTCTTTAAGGTATAGAGGGGGCTGTGAAAATGGGGAGGGAGAGGAGGGGTGGGATAGTTAGGCATAAGTGTCCTTTTTTGCTACTGTTGTAGTTAGTATTTAACGAAATTCTTTTGGTTTCGTGATTTCCGGGAATGTGCTCTCGCCAAGCCGTCCAGTTTTTTTTTTTTTTTTAGCACACTTCCCTTTTAACGACATATTTTGCTCACATGTGTGATGCCCTGTAAATCGTTCTTGCACGTATGATTATTGTTGTGAAAAGAAACAAATGAAATGAAATTTTAAGGGAAATTACAATCACATCAATTTGAATGAGTGTACCCACAGGTATCCTATTTCATGTTAACAACATGTTTCTTTTTCAGTCGTGTAATTCACGTATAAAATAACTTCTTAGTTTATCTTGAATATGCAATACTTATGTTATAACATATCAAGAAAGATACTTGAAGCGAAATAACCCTCCACCATTGAAGGGTTCCCGAGTTCCCCGCAAGGGAGGATCAGAAAACAAACAAACAAACAAACTGGACATTTGTGAGATGTAGCCGTTGTTTCAAAATAAGTTTGCGCGACTGCTTATACGCTTCAAATCAAAAGTTTCTTTACCAGCTCATTTCAGTTTAGCTAATTATTAAAGGTAATCATAGGCTATTTTATCCATAGCCAGCGTATATACTGGTGTATTCAAGCGATTTCTTTTTGTAGGAGAAAGAAGGTTCATTCGTCCGGAGGAGAAACCTGCCTTAAATGCATTGTCCGGGGAACTCCACGGAAAAATTTGGGAAGAAAGGGAACCCTCATATACGATTTTGGGTCTTGAAATCATAATTTGGACGTGAAATTTTCAGCATTTTAGTATTTCTTTCTCTCGTCGGCCAACTGTTTTTACGATATGGTTATGTCAGAGGGCAGTTGCCCCTTACCCCCCCCCCCTCCGCAGGCTACGGTCCTGAAGTAGAGTTTCGCACTCTCCCAGCGCCTTTGGTGCCGTTGGAAATATCTTTCCCGGTTTCCCCCAATTTTAAAACATCAAATACCGCCCCTGTAGATATGTATACGTTGACTTCAACGTGCACGTTTACTGCATTTGTGTATAATTGGCATAGACTTGGTAGGAAAGAGCCGGAAAAACGGGCTTCTTGTGAAAGGCGGGGTGTGTGGGCTGGAGCCTCTTGCGCAAAGACTGATGATTTCAGGGCACAAAAAGTAGATTTCAGTGCAGAATTCATACCATGATTATTTTGCCAATCATGGAAAATTTCAAGGAGGGGGAAAATCAGGAAATGTCTTCTAAAAGGCTCCTACAATAGGCAATTTTTCAGAAGGATGTTTGCCTCTGGGCATAGAATTTCTTTCTCCGGTAGTGCAGTGGGCAACACCACCCGTGACCAAGTCAATTGAGGTCCTGTATAAATCTGGACCAATTGCAAAATTGTGGTAATTATAGAATAAAGCTCGTTATTGTCCAGGCTCTCAAATATTACATGCCATATAAGACCTCAAATTTGCCCAACACTGATGAGGAGGGAAGAAATTTTCGTTAGAAAAAATGTGGTGACATCAAGAGGTCCCAGAGACTGAAGGGTGTTTTTGACACAAAATAAAAAGATTTTATAACCATAAGGTGTCCCCTGATAGTGGGTGAGTGCAAAGCATGCTGAATATAAGCACTGCTTAGCTATATTTGTATGATTTTTATTTATTTGTTTTCAGTAGGCAGGTAGAGGGAAAGGCCTGAAGAAAGGGCAGACCGGTTACATGGCAATGACTGATGGGCAGCTGGTGGCCAAGCTGGGGGAAATGGGCAAGAATCTGGTAATAAATAAAGCTATTTTCACACTAGCTATAGAACACACAATCCTCAGTCAGAATCCATTTATTATTTCTGGTGCTACCTTAAAGTGCTATTGGCAACCCCTGGCTTGCAAAAACATTGGTTATGCTTTTGAGTGTCAGATCTCAGTAGTTTACATATTGGCAGGTATGTATCATGCTTAGTTCGGCTGGTTATGAGTGTGTTAACTCTACCATTCACAAATTTCCTGGTCTAAGCCCAAGCCATAGTGGGGTTGAGGTGGCCACAATTATGATGGGAATGAGGTTGGCAGGCACAAGCCCAAAGGCAGGAGGGCAGTGTCCCCTAGAAAAATTCCCCCCTCAAAAATAAAAAAATACCATTGCCTCAATTAATTTTAGTAGTCTCATTCCCCTAAAACTTTTTCACCCTCTGGAAGCTATCCTGCCCCATCAAGTACCTTGTCTGGCTACAGGCTTACCCAGACCCCTGTGCAGTATCCCACTTTTGGTAAAAGTCCCCCCCCCCTTAAAATACACTTGATAGGCCACAGATGGACAGCTATGTGGTGGATAAGGCAGTTTTAGGCTGGCTGTTACTACAACAGAAACAAGCAACATCCATGGTATGTTTCAGAACATGCTAAAACAATTATATACACTCTTTATCTAGCAGTCACCTAATTGAATAAAACTTTACAACACTGACAAACTGCATTAGACACATGACACAATTTGGTGAGTTTAACTCGGAAATATCTTTATTAGAGCATTTTTCTGCAACACAGACAGCAGGTAGATAGCCCAACCTTTAAACTAGTACGGTGACACATCCCTTAATTTTCACTAGCTTTTGGAAGATTTTGACATAAATATGTCTAGCTAATGGCAAATATAATCTAATAAAATAGAGTATGAAATAAATTGTCCCTTGGAGAGTGTTGAAACATGGCGATAGTCAAATAAAATGCATTGCTATATGAGGCTTGAGTAAATTCCATGACTTTTTTCTCAAGATAAAATGCATTGCTGTGTGAGGCTTGAGTAAATTCCATGACTTTTTTCTCAAAATAACTTGTTCATAACCTTTACTAAAAGAATTACTTTCCATAAATGCCACTTTTAAGTGGTGAGATTTTTCATGATTTTTCCTACTGGATCAACCCTGACATGAAAATAACAGCTGTTTCTGTCAGCAGACACAGTTCAGTTAAATGCCAGACAAAAAGGAATATCAATCTGCCCCGTCAACCCCCCCCCCCACCCTCCTTCCCTATTTGGAATTTTTCACAATGGAATTATTATGCCTTTACCCTATATACATTACAGATACAATGCCATGCAGACACGAACATTGCTGATCAGAAAATTTCATTTCAGCAAAAGAAAAATTTTGAGCAAGAAGAGCACGTCATGTGTTTGGTATGTACTTATTCTGGAAGATGTTAAGCCCCATCTACACAATCATGTATTTGTTAAGCCAAATGCACACGGATGACAGAAAACGCGAAACACAAGACAGAGAACACATTTCACGTTTTCGTGAAACGCTGTTTCGTGAATCAAGCGCTGCTTGATTCGAAACAAGTGTTTAGCTAAACGTGTTTCGGACAAAAATGCTAATTTTGGTTTTCGTCCAACGCACAGACATCAGCACAAAAATGTGTTTTCTGTTTCATGTTTCGCGTTTCAGTCATCCGTGTGCATTCGGCTTTAACAAACATTGATATACAAATGTATGACATTGTTTCATAGATTCCCACTTGGATTATGTAGCAACATGTACCATATGCACAATGTCCATGCACCATCTAATGTAGCCCCAGATTATCACACTTAAAATGTTTTTAATTCTTGATTTTTGCTAAATATCCCTGTAATCGAGTATTAATACACATGTTTAGGCAATGATTTCTCTTACTACGACCATTAATAATGAGAATAGACTGAGATGATCTCAAATGTTTTGAACATTTGTTGGAAGATGAGACGTGCAGCTAAAAATTTGACATTTTTTGTTGTTCGACTCTGTTAAGGAGCCCGTCTACACCATCATAGATTTGTTCATGAACATCGTCATACAGATGTGTGATGAAGTTTTGAACAAATATATGATCGTGAAGACGGGGCTTAACTCCTCACAATCTCCAAACATTGGTTATTTGCTACCCTTAACCATCATAAAACTCAGTCCTGGTTCTTTGAATCATTACGGCAGTTACATGGGACCCAAGACTAAGTTTTCACGTCCTTGCATACTTCATACACGAAAGGCACATTTTCTGAAGACTTAGAACACCAAATGAATTGCTTCTGTCACAACCTCTTTCTTATACCTACACTTTTCCACTTTTGCAATAATACCATAACAAAGGCAAAATCAAAATGTAAATTTTTAACATTTATTGACCTAAAAATGAAATTTCTTGACAAGCTTTTAGATGCAATTATCTTGACAAATACCAAATTTAAATTCTTGGATGCATTGATGCATAACAGTTCGGAGCTCTCGCACAAGTGATACATGAGTTTATCATGACAGAAACATAACCTCTTCCATGTATCTTAACTTTGTACCCAGTTTGGCAATTCTGTAAACAAAATGTTCAGGTTTCTAATATTGATTTGAAAGTAAAATAAGAGTTCTTGACAACTTTTCTGATTTCATCATCTAGATGTGCAGAAAACTTTACTACTTTGAAAGTTTACAGATTCAGAACTCTTCTATAAGTGACATGAGAGTTCATCATGATAAAAATATCAGATGGCAAAGAGATTATCCTGTACTCCAGAGAAGCCAAGAAAAGAGGACTGGGCTTTTCGTTCCAGATCGGCAAGTTCTGCTACAGATGGAGCTAGGATGTCAGCATGACCTTTGTATGTAGACCCTGAAAAAAAAGAGAACTGAATTACTGCAAAACCTAAAATTAATTGCCAGCATTCCATACTTTTGTAAATGATCCTTTCTGTCTGTAGAAAAAAGTGTGTTGAGGTGTGGAATAGTGGACATGTGTATAAAATTAGCTTTGAGCAGGAGGGGGAGAAGGAGTGAAGGGGATCAACATGTGGATGAATGAAGGATAGGGAAGAGTAAAATCAACTACCATTTTGTAGTCACTGTTTCTTTTAAGGTTTCTCTGACAATACCAGCTTTAAAAACAATTTCCAATTGCCACGAAATTCCTTTGGTGTTTTACCTTTGAACTGAAAAGCAAGAATTTCTTACACAATATACTTAAAAAAAAAGATTCTTCTATGAAGCAAGGACCAGAATTTAAGATCTCTGAAGCAACGATCTAATTAGCATTACACCTTTGGTAAGATACTGGCAAATGTTTCTAGGAACTTTAATCGTGACTTTTGCAATGCAGGGAACTGTTTTCACAAACTCCTATGGGTCCTAGGTCTTCTGTGACTGTATAGGTAATGTCTTCTGAAGCTTTTCAGATATCTTCTGGTTAAAAACTTCAAAATGCAGAACCATATTTTTGCATCGGATGATGAAAACCACAACTCAATAGTGAGACACATATGAAAGATATTCAATTTTTTAAAAAAATGAAATTTTTCTGGAAATGCAGCACATGTTTGAGTATCTGTTGTGCTATTTAGGCAGGCAGAGCAGGCAAAGGACATAGCATTTATGTTTTTTCATGTACTGCTGACTCACATCATACTTGAAGAAGCTCCTTTTTAAATATCATGCAAGAACTACACATAGAATTCCAGCTAATCTAGCAGTTTACAGATGCTTTTAAGGTAAATGCAGTCACCCCAATAAATTTGTATACTCCCTACAAGGCTTAGGGAGGGGCAGTTACCTAACTCTGAAACCTGCCTCTCTTTCAGAGTCATGACTCCTGCCCAGGAGTCACACAGCTACTCCACTTTCCCTGAAATATCAACTCCTGGGGAATTTTCAGTATTGTCATAAATATGCACAAAATCATTTTTGGAGTTTGCAAGCTCTTCTAGTTTCCATGAAGCATTGTAACAAAACCAGCTCTTTTGACATTTTTCTGAATTAAATGACAAGTTAAAGGGAGAATGCAGTCACCCAAATAAAGAATCCTTTAGGAGACTATCCTATTTCCTGAATGGCTCTTGAGAATCATGTGAAAGTATTTTTCTCACTCAGTTGTAGAATTTATGAGGAGCAACTGCTTGGTGTACCTTGAATATGCAATATTTATCTCCTAAAATGTCATGAAAGATACTTGGAAGAGAAATAAGAATAAATTTGTGACATTTAGCTATTGTTTCAAAATAAGTTTGGGGTGACTGCTTATGACCTTTAACTCTTCAGTTGGCCACTATAATTTTCACAACTCCATAAACAGTGGCAAGGAATAGAGCCGAAGGAACCCCACTCCAAATCTATATTAAAGAAAGGTCAGAAAAACATGACCAGAAGATTTTGCTGTACCAACAGATCAAAATATGTCAGACAATGTGTAATTGCTAAATGATTTAATTCTTTTCAGGTAGCAAAATTTGATTGACAGGTCTCTTTGTGCCTATTGTTTAGCCTCTGTTGACTGAACCCTTTTAATGATGATCTGCTTTTTTTTTTTATCCCAGTAATCCTGAGACAGATGCCACTGTTTCTAAAGACATGCATTGAAGTGAGGTTCATTTCTGCCAATAGCCAAGCTTTAATAAAGATTTTCTGTTACACAACTGTCAACAAATATTTATAAGATGCACTTCCTTTGTGCCCCACGATATGAATACATCATCTACTGGAAATATTCAAGCCCATCCAATTCTCCCAGTTTTGGTACAGTTCCCAATCAGTAAGAATTCAAAAAGTAAATTGTAAAGAAATTCTTTGCTGAGGTTAACTGAAATGGTATTTAGTGTAACAAATAACAAAAAGCTTAAAATTTCACATTTTATGACGGCTGGCAATGAAAGTTAAAGACTTCACATAACAAGAGGTTCTGCTCATTGTTATTTTGACAATGCATCACTGATTTTAGTTGGTCTTGGTATTAAGATAAGAATTTTGAGGAGAAAAGCAAGATTACCATCGGAAATGAACATTGCTTCAAAGAGTCTACAGATTGTTGGATCTCCTTCCCAACAACTCCCTGCTGTAGGATCAGAAATTCATTAGAAAAGGTTTTCTTTCAGAACAAAGGAAGTAAATGATGTTTTTATCTAATTTTCATAACACAAAGCACAAGAAGAGAGTCCTGTGACTTGTGAGAATGATAACAATTATTTTTGGTCTAGGTAGGATGCCCTAATGCTGTAAGTTGAACTTAGATTGTACTGGCGGAATGCATGGGACTCAGAATTGTTTCTTTTGCATAATACTGTAGGGCAAAAAATGATTGTGGTACTGAGATGGTCATGTGAGGAAAGATTCCCATTCACTCACTGAGGAGTAGATGCCTGGCATTTGCTGTCATGAAACTGAGGGCCAGAGAAGGCCAGGACCTTGGCTAATGGGGGCAAACAAGCACAAAGGACTCAGTCATAGAGGAGGAGGCCACCACCATTATACACAGTGGGGGATTAAAATAACTGTACAGAACAGAAGACAGGAACCTAAAAGCAAAACGCTCTCGCTGACAGGCTGCAGCACACTTTTGCGGGGAAGCCAATACAGGCCAGGGATTGTGTGAGCATCAGAATCAAGACACACCAAAGCTGTGGCCGAGTGGATAAAGGCAGTGACATTTGAAGCGATGAAGCTTAGCAACCAGGAGGTTCTGGGTTCAATCCCTGACCAGGTCAAAGTAAGGTGGGTTTTTCATCCAAGAGCAGTCTATAGTTTCCCATCTAAACTGGCCTCTCAAATTCAAAAGGGACCAAATTTGTTCTATATTGTTGAGATGGTTAACCACCCGAGGTGAAGTTGTAATTGAAAATGAAAAAATTATCTCATTATGGCATCCGTGGAAACACTTACAGCATTCTTAGTAACTATTTATGTAACACGAAACAGTGCGTTTTTGTAAATAGGACGTATTCAGGTTTTATTAATATTTCAACTGGGGTACCTCAAGGCTCTGTGCTAGGACCTCTACTTTTTCTTATTTACGTGAATGATGTTTATAATGCTGTTCCTTGTGTCTCTTTTCGCTTGTTTGCTGATGACACTAATGTTTTCCTCTCCGACAAGGATTGTTCTAAGTTAATTGGCAAAGCTAGCCAAACCGTAAAACTATTAATGGACTGGTTTGCGTCCAACAAATTAACTCTACATGTTGGAAAAACAAATTTTACAATTTTTCAT
>WURT03425257.1:0-22767 GCA_009936505.3 Holothuria glaberrima
CATGCCAAAAAAATTAAAGTTATGTTTAAGAACATTTTTGTTGGAATTGAGGTCAACCAAGATGGCGGAAAAGCAAATCGAGTTTTTTTTTTTTTTTTTTGCGGGCGAGTTTTTTTTTAGTAGGATAGCGAGGGGAATATTATGAATTATTCCTGTAATTGGAGTCTTTGCTAATGACTATTCATAGCGTCTCCCTTCCTCGCTTCATATCAAGCTTACCTGTTCATGTTCCGTATGAATAGTAACCACAACGTGTTGCTACACTGAGTTTATCGCAACATAGGTACCTACTGTCTAATAACACTGAGACTTTAAAGGACAACTGCTTTGAATGAATATGGTAACTTAATGGTACTTCAAAAAACAAAGATTTTTTGCTTCTGGGTGTAAGGGTTGTGAAGAAACTAAGGGAAGTTCCGAGTATGAGGAGGGGTTCATTCAGCCTGAACTTATCATTTTCTCAATCCACTCAAGCAACGTTATATATGATTACTCTATAACTTGCCCTACCCATTCTACGAAAAAAATTGCGTGCGTCGGCAATTTTGGACGACATTTTGAAGTTCCCCAGCCAACACCGGTGGGATCTTTTCTTTTTGGTAATCTAGACACCTTTACCTACCTACTCAAATCCCTTGAAAATAGACTTTTTACCATTTTTCGCAGATATGGACCTTAATTTTGGGTTACTAATAGAAAAGGGGTTGTGAGGCTTAAGAACTGTCCCTCCAAAGAGAGATTCAAACTTCAGAAAAAGGACAATTTTGCAACGTAAATGAGGAAAAAAATTAAAGTGGTTTAAAACTACGCATTTTTTGGCACGTTTTGCCCTTATTTTTTTATTTGCGCTCATTCACTGTTATTTCACACACATGTAAAAAGACAAATGTTCTACTTCTGGCCTGTTTAGCCTTGCACATTCTTTGCCATTTAAAATGGTGGATGAGTATTCTATTGCCCACAAATTAGTACAAATCCCAGAGCTTCTGCGGCTCTGCTACGTTCTTGCCTGGACTCACCCCTAGACCCACCAGGGCTTGTTTGGGCCCCTTGCGCCCGGTGGGGAAACTTAATTATTGCAGCCTCTCTGTGTGCTGCCCGCGAGTGGATTATGACCTTCAAAACGGCCCGTCAGAGAAAAAACGTTCCCCACCCGTGATGTAACAGTTCAAAATTTTCATGGCAATTCACAGAATTTTCGTTGTTTCAGTTTTAAGGACACTTCTGTTCCAAACAGGGGCGTCACTTTAAGGGGGGGGGGGAGGTTGCTACATTCCCTAGAAATTTTCAAACTCCATCTGTAGGGAAAATTTTGAGGTCTGGCAGAAAAAATTGCCAATGCCTAAATTTCGTAATTCATTTTCTTTGTCATAAAAAACCTTTTGGGGCCACAGAAATGTTGGGAAACTTTATCATCACATCGTTTTCCCAAAAATGAAATAGAACCCGATGGTTAATATTTACTTGATCCATTTTACAGTGTTGGGCAACTATTCCTTTTTGTTTATTTTGTTACATCTTTTGGAACAATAATTAAGGAAAAAGTAACATTTAACAGACAATTATTGGCGAATAAACTGTCGAGACTCCAAATTTGGCAAAATAATGGACGAGGCGAAACCGAGTCCTTTAATTTGCCAAGTTTGGAGTCGTGAGACAATAATATAATTGCCTGAAATGCCTTTAAACTACAATTCTTGCTCTCTTTGCGCTGTCATATAAATAAAGCTAAATGTCAAATTATTTACTTCAAATAGGGCAGGTGTTACATAGCCCGATTATTGCAAAATCCTGTGCAACTCGTGTGATTATCCATCCTCCCAACCCTCAAACCTGCTGCATCATGAAGAAATTGACTGGCCGTTAGTCATGCCTATTATGAAACAAAAGGGCAAACTATGATTTTTAAGTCTGTGTGGTTTGTAGTCACTACTTCCAGAAATTAATTAATTCATACGTAAAATGTAGGCAATCGTTACTAAAACACTTGTAAAAGTGCTATTTTTGGAGCGCTTCAGGTGCATTCATCTGATACCCAATGTGTCTCATTTTGATTTTCCATAACACAAAGTCGGAGTATATACAGGCCTATCTCCTGAAAATAGTAGAACCTTTATGATAATCCACCCACCTCAGTTCCATCAAACCTGCTGCATTATGAGAAATGGACCATTTGTTACTCTGAATAAGGCATTTTGAAAAAAAAAGAGACAAAATTCCATTTTACGGTCTGCTTAGTGCAAATTCAAAGCTATGTGCGGACAGTTATAAAAGGTTTTTCCTATAGAACCCACAATGTTGTATATACCCAGAGCCTCCGAAGGCTTTTTCCTGGTACTGTAAGTCCCAGAGGACCACCGAAATTGGGCTCTATGGCTTGCTCAAGGGCCCATGTCGAAGATGGCGTTGTACTCTTATTTCGTGAGCACGACTTATGTGACCAACTCAACCTAGACTTTGCACGTAGCAGTGAAACAGGAACAAATGCACCAAGGTTGAATTGACATTGATGCACGTGAAACTGTGTTTCCTGGTCGAAAGTGTATTTTGAGATAGTAACAATTTTTACAATAAAAAGTTTTATTTTCTTTGTTTTTTGCACCTTTATCTTGTCAATATTGACCAAAGTAAAGGTCCAATGAACTAAACGTCATGTTTTTCTGGTAGTGTAATTTTAACGAATATGAAATATATCAAAATCACAATAATCATATTTTGCCCAAAAATGGTCACAAAAAAGGCAAAAATAAGTTTTATTGTTTTTTATTAGTTTTCTACATAATGACTGCAAGGCAATTTAAATCAACTCAAATTCAATAATGCTAGCTGGTATTTAATTAGGCTTTACAAATAAACCACATTTAAAAATGTTCTATTTTGGGGAATCCTTTCAATTTAGTGCTTTTAACTAAGGACAAATTATGAGGTTTTCAGGTTTTATGATCATTGAAGGTCAAAGTTTTCACTTTATCACAAATGACTGAAGTATGAAAATGTACTGGTAGGCTTTTGAGTCAATACTGAACTGTTCTTATTTTCATAAGAAATGAGTTCTAACACCGAAAATAATGCACATCATCGTAACAATAATTGAGATATCAGGCATTATTTGCGATAGAATGTCTTTATTTTCTTTGTTTTTTCTAACTTTATTTTGTCAAAATTGACCATAGTAGAGTTCAAATTGACTAAAATTTATACTTTCCTGATAGTAAATTATTAATTGAAAATATGAAATACACTAAAATCATAAAAATCATATTTTTGCACAAAAATGGCCAAAATGACCCCAAAAATCATTTTCACACGTGCCAGCTCCCCTAACTTTATTCGTTACTATATGTAGATTGGATCTAGCATGGCTGACTGCTTGTACTAAAAAATGCCCACATACTTTTTTTTAAGCCTTTTCAGGTAGGGTTACCATATTTTGTTTGTGTAAAAGGAGGACATCACCACTTGCCCAGCTGTTTAGGCAGGCGAGTGGAAACGGAAAAAATATTGGGGGTGGGGGGGGGGGGCTGAGTGCCAGGAAGACTATCTAAGCGGAGCGCCACCATCAGTTGGCGCGGAAGGCACAAGAAAATTTTTGGCTTAACAAACCCTCCAGATGGCCGGAAACAGCACTTCCCGGGTGTTTTAAGCTACATGTGCCCAGCCTTGAAATATGGATCTCATGTCTGCACTTGGCAAATATTGGGGGGGGGGGAGAGGGCTGAACATACCTTTAGCCCCCTCACTTTTTTCGTTGGGGGCTTAGTCCCCGAAGCCCCCCCCCCCGGTTCCGCAGCCACTGTGGTTAGGGTCTGCAAGGGGATGAAACCCTCGTCTGCTTTGAAGAAAATATGATTTTGACGGTGTTTACATGCAAACTGGACCAGATTTGTAGCATTAGGCTGCCTGTACAGGGTTCCCGCGATTTTGATGCAACAAAAATGTCATGATCCAGTACTCAGAGGCACCGCTTGGGAGCGGGTGACTAAGGGGCACACGGCTAGCCATGTGTGCACATGCGTACATTGGTGTACACAAAGGCATGGGAGGCAGGGCCTTTTAAAAAAGAAATTTTGATTGAAAGGGGAAATTTGCCAAAAAGCACTACAACGGACACTAGCTGGCGGAGCAAAAACACCCGTTATGCACCGTAGTATAAAGAAACAATTTCACCAAAACACCTGGCAGATTGCAGGAAATGACATTTCCTAGGCCTTAAGTTAAATCTAAATATTTCTTTCTATGTGATCTCATGTTTTAGAAATTTTGACCTTTGGTTAAAAAGGCCCTGCTTGGTAGGAAGTGTGATACGCTTTTTCGCTTCACGGGGAGCCCTCTCCGGCAGGTGTGGGATCCAACGACCCTGTGCCGGGCTCTTCAGAAGTAATATTCCGGTAGAGGGCCATCGGGCGAAGACCCAGGAGATCTGTGAAATTAGAATTCAGGCGAACAGCATGTAAGGCCTCACAGGGAGGGAGCGAGAGGGGAGTAGGAATAACAAGGGAGATGTTACTCTTCCTTGGAATAACCAAATGGTCGTGGACTTACAAACATATGTCTGAGAATGCCTTTCCTGGGGTGTAAATGTATTAACATTCACCATCATCAACATTCATCATTCAGATAAAAGGATGCGCAAGAAGTGAGCCTTAGAAATGTTATGAAAAAATGTATCATGAAAAATGCATACTTCCAACCTTTTACATCATAATAGTAAAGTTTAACGTGGTGACCACTCATGATATCAGATTGCTATATGTTCCTCAGCCTCTTAATGTGTTGTCCCTACGAAAATTGGAAATGAACCTCTATTTTTTGAAAAAAGTTTTGGCCAGAATAATTCCTTGTGGTATTGCTTTGTCATGGGATATGGAGTGCAGACATTGACAAATGCGCGCCAAGCGCGCAGAAATTTTGCATTAAAATTATTTTCATGATAAAAATTTCATGCCGACTCTTCAACATGATCACTTTGGATTCCTTAACAAAATACGGTTGCAAATGAAGCGGCGAGTGTGCTGCCTGGTTATCCCCTGAAGCTTTCATTCTTCATGAAATATGTCTGCCAAAAATAGAGAAAAGCGAAAGACATTCCCGTGCATTCTTGCAATGCTGTGCTCCTCCACAATTTACACCTAAGCACACCAACAATCGGCCGCATTGTTAAACCCTCACAGATGAATAGAGCTGATATATTTGAAACGATATTGAAAAGAAACATAGCAACGAGACTGAAATCTCCCCGTGTGTGAAAATTTTGATAGATCGCGAACGATTTGTGATTAAATACTATTAAGATAATGAAAGGACACCTTACTCTTACCTCTCGAGAAATCTATAGTTTAAAAACCCTTTGGATTCATTGAGAAAACATTCGGAAATCGATTCGGGGGTAACCGCCCACCCCATGGCCCTTCGTGCTATACTAGTTCAAATATTTTGCTCAAACTTTTGCAGCAACACGTAGCCTACATAGGGCTATTATCCTGTCGACAATGCTAATTATCATATTTAGCAACCGTGCTGAAATCCATGTTTACAAGTACATTTATACACACCTATTTGATCGCACCCTTGGACCTAGTGTTTTACTTTCCTATACTATTTACTCCCTTTCTTAAAAGACGTGACTAACATAGTAAAGAAAGGGTTCCATTAATATCACGTTCAGTGACAAACTTAATCAGTCATTGATGTTTCGACCAAATGTTTGTTTTCTCAAATGGAACTTTTAACTGTAAATTTGGTTATATCCGACCAGTTTTGTAGCAAAAATGAAAAAATCCGGACATTTCAAAGGCAATATTAAAAATCCGCCCGGACGCCTAGGTAAGCCTTCAAAATTAGGACAAGTCCGGATAAATCCGGACGTCTGGTAACCCTATTTTCAGGCCAATGGCTGGCCTACCATAATGATTATTTAATTGTGAGAATAATAACTGGATTTTCTGAAACCATAAGATGGGAGGGTTACCAGAGATTCAGTGATCAATATCCAGTAGACAGAATTGCTAAAATGTATGGAGGTAGGTGTGAAGGTAGAAAAGTGCAACATACCCAAAAGTAGACTAGGAAAGGGAAGACCCTTAATTGTAAGCTGATGGGTTGAGGAAAATTTCTCGTGAAACTGAATATCTCGAGGTACGCAAGTAAGGCTCATCATGTGGCCAGTGCTTAAAGGACCTCCGTACTACCCTAGACGTGTAAAAACAAAGAAATCCCTCTATATGTACCCAACTTCTCTTTTCTTTTCTTCCCTCACATAATCCATCTATTCCTTTAATTTGTTTCAGTAATTGTAAAAGTAAATCAAAAATGCACCGTGGTTTCATGGAAAAAGAAATATTTTCACTGCAGCCCAGACAGAGATTAACTTCTTTAAAATAATTTCGTACATAATGAGATTTCCTATTCTCCGACTACAGCTCGATTGTAGTTACACTGAGCAAAATTCGGGTTCCTGCAGCAGTTAGATTATCTCTTATCCCAATACTGGCTGACACCTAACAAACACACTTAAAAATAAGACCGGAAGCTATTAATGCAATGGTCATTGTAAGAGTGCCATGCAGGCCGGATTACTCTCAATTGGAAAGGGCGAGTGCTTAACACCATGGAAGCACTTTTGCGGAAGTTTTAAACACATTTGCTCCTAGAAAGGTAGACATATTGCCTGAACCTGGCACAGTTTCTGCCTGTATGAGTTAAGGGGATGCAGCCCCACTGCTACTCAATTGAAACTGACATTTGATGACCGAATATTCAATTTTACGGTTTTGTACACAGAAATACAAAAAGAATAGATCTTTCTAAGTTTTACTGAAGTAACACTTAAGCTAGCCCTCAGAATTCCGTGATTATCACTACTATGGTAGCAATGAATGCTGCTGACATTATCCCCTCTTTGATAAACCCTTTCTTTGAACTCCAGCCTCGTTAAAAATGTTATCCACAGTGACATGAATACTTAGCACTAATTCCAGTCAAAACTAAGCTGCATCCCCTCTTGATATATTAAATATTTGTTATTGAGATGAGTTAAAGCTGCTTATTGAGAAAGGGGGAGAAGGTCTGTTAGCTAGGTTAGGCCCAAGAACATCTTGTTAGCACACTATGAGTCAATAGCTGTTTCGTTCGTGAAACTGGTCCTATGTTTTACCAAGGCATTACTGGGCGGCTTGTTTTCGCTTAGTAGTAAACTGATTACGCCGCAGCGTTTATTTTGTTCATACCGACCCACTAGAAATGGTCTTGTCCTTACTTTTCCCTCTCACTTTCTGGATCCTTTTACTAAAGTTGTCGATTTTTTGCGCTCTTCCCTTATTTCTAATGTTCCTTGTTTCCTTTGCCGCTCTGTTGCTTAATGTGCAACAAAAATTTACTATGTTGTTTCATTACATGAGCTGAAAACTTTCTTGTTCAGCGCTTAAAGAACCGACATACACACAAGACTGACAATTGATAACAACTTTTTAGCAAACATTGGATGTAGCGATAATTGCATTTGCAACATTTTAATGATACCAAGGCAATAAAACGTTGCAGAAACGTTACATTGCATACATTACTGAATATCAGTCCAACCTCATTTGCACTTATTGGGATGAACTGATATCGTTGAAAGGCAAACAACAAGAAATAATTTTTTTTGCACAATTTTGTACAGCACTCCTATTGGAGAAGAATTTTCAAGAGTTAGTAATGTTGTAAGTTTGTGTGGTAGGAAAAGAAGATTTTAACAAATGGATGATATTTTCAGTGAGGATTGACCTAATACAAATTGTGAACACCCATTTGTTCTGCTTCAGAACTTAAAATTGTAGAAATAAATTCAAATGCAGTCCGTTTAAATTCAGACTGTTGATATTGTAGTATAGGCCTTCTATACATACGTTATATTTTAGTAGAATATGCAATCTCATTTAAGGATGTTACTTTACAAAACTGTGAAATTTTACAGTATTTGTCAAATGGTAGAGAAACGACGTTTACGTTACGTTTACGCTACGACGTTACGTTTGCGTAAGATGCAATACTACAATATAGCCTTTATTCACAGAAAACAATGCCATTACAAACTTCCGGAAGTACGGTATACCAAAATGTTACGGAAATAAAACGTTTGTTACCTCCCCTCTTTTTTGTGAAATTCACCCTTTATATTAAACTGCAAGGATTTGAAGGATTATTCTACCACTACCAAGGTGTTACTACAATTTTGTGTGATTTCGTTACCAACATCCCAAGGAACAATTTTTTGTTATGAATGACGTAATAAGGATCCTGGAAAGCCCACATTTTTACCTTTTCAGCTCCGTTATATTATATTCCCGTTTGTTCCAGCGGTACTATTTTGGAGTTGTACAATGTCTTTTCAATTTCTATTTCGTTCATGTAGTCTTGCTCATTTCTAATGCATACTTGACTTCCATTCAAAATTTAGGGGTGTATAAATTTCTGGAAAATTTTAATAATTTTACTTCGAATTCTTCATTTAATTGTTTCTCCCCTCCAAGTTTGATAACAAATTAACATGGACACTAAAACAACTAGAGATCCAAAAAGTTCATTGGTTTCTTACATCTTGGATATAAGTTAAGTAGTGTGGTTGCAAGTTGCCAGTGTCATGGTGAAGTTACCGTTCTTAATTTAGGAAAAAAAATATGTGAAGTCCACAGACATAGATCAAACAAAACAGATAACATGTGAACAATTTCGGTAATTAATCAGATTCTTGTTTTTAATTTAGGGTATATAACATGCAAGATGTGACCGAAAAATCTTTCATTCTTGACAAATCATGTTTACAAGATTTACTTATCTTGACATCTAATGACCTCAAATGACCATTGACCTCCACCAAGTACGATAAACATCATGCAATCAATATTGTTAATACTGAACACAAAATTGATTACGTCATGTCCTTTTAAAATACTTAAGTTATCATTAACTTAAACTAACTTCATTATCGTTCGATTTACGATTGGCCTCTCTACTGACTCTATGATTATTTCTGATGTACTATTTTCAAAAATGTGAAATCTGTTTAAAGTATTTACATGAAAAATCCTTATTGACAAGTCGTTCCTTGACTCTTTTTTAATTAGGACATTGTCTTTATAAGTAATGGAATACAAAACATATTCAGATTTCTTTATCCCCGCTATGGAATAGTCTGGCCATTCAATGTCGCTCTGTTATCACATTAACGAAAAGTTAAAATTATAATCAACATCTTTGACGCCTTTCAAAAAACAATTCACAATTTCCTAAGTTGAAAGACCTCATCACAAAAATTTAAAGTGGAATCCCAAATGCATTTTAATTAGTTAAAGTACTAAACAGTTTGTGGCTTCGTCACCGACCAGTTGCAGTTACATAAGTAAGATTTTTGAGTATTGCTATTACAATAAAAGATATGTACTAAGGCTCATGAGCATAAGTATTAAGAATGGGGGAAACGTTATCCACCATGAATGACTCTTAGTCACGACAACAATTTTACTGCATATTTTCGTAACATTATGTGTGTATAGGCCTATATTAAAACATCTTGAAATAATTTCAGAAATGTTTGCAAGCAACACGTAATATCCATTCAATAAATACTAAGTTCTATGCTTAATACCATTTTAATGGATTAATAAAATTTATGAACGATCTGAAGCAATAGTTATCGAAAGATGTCGACAAGTCTTGTATTTTAAAGTAGCAGAAGTAACCGACCCGTATGTTTTGCATGTTAGGTATTGGCAAAAATTCCAAGCCTTAGTAAGAAATTTTATTGGGGCCAAGCCGTTATGTTTACGAGGACTGGGAAATATATACATTTCTTATATCAAAATTGCATTTTCATTCCACTCAATTTCCTTTTAATCGATACCAAATTGATCTAAATTGCATGGAATGTCTTAGAACTATTGATCATCAGATTTTGGAACAACTCTCCGCATTGACGTTTTTAGGAAAATAGCACTCTGTACTAAATCGAGAACTTCTGAAGACTTCTAGTGCCTCGTTTATATAAAAAATGACAATTCTAGTGAGGTTCAACTGTTGTAACAAAAACTAACTCCCACGATGGATTTTGAGCCGCTATTCTGGCATTGCCTAATGTCAAAGAATAAAATGTACCATATGAACGTGACAGTATAGAACGAAATTACACGCCCAGTGCAATAAATTGTAATGTAAGCCTAAGCCAAAAACTTTAATGCAGTGCTCAGCCTTCCAACCTTGATAACGGCCTGCCATCACGGATTTACTGCGTTCGTTATTTTGGAAAGTTTTTGGTTACTGCCCACATATAAAGGGACTTTTTTTAAAATGCACATTGCACTGTCCTGCAAAATTTTTTTTCTAGTAAATGGATGCAAATGAACACTCTTCCAGTTATTTTAACATAGTAACGCGGGGAACGACTTCACATCACAGACATGAGGAAGTCTTAACGTATGAGATTTGTGATGCTTAGCGAAATGGAAGTTGTGTCTTGTGTTTGCTAGTAAAAATAAAACTCCTTTGTCTGATAACTGTACATAAAACAAAAATGTATAAATTTAAATAGATATGTTGGAGTTAGGCAAAGTTGAGTAGGCCAAAGTTGAAGTCGTGATATTGAAAAAGAAAATTTAATGCATTTATGAACTAATGCACGTATTATCTGTACAATGTGTAGAGGTGGATGTCCCATACTACTAAATGAGATCGTGCCGAGCTTGACATATACCGAACTTACACGCAGCTTCATGTCACGATTAAATTACCACTGTGCAATCTGAGACGGGCAGCAGCACAAAGTCCCAAGTAAAATATAATAAAGAATATAAAACCATGCAGGTACTTCTAAAGTAGAATAATTATCCATCTTAATCTAGTTTTTAACTTTTTAATACTTACTTCTCATATTATATTAACAAAAGGACAAACGTTTTCATGAAACAAAACTTCTGTAGAGGGTAATCAAAAAAAGTAATCCATCCATCACATTACGATAGGATATCAAATTCAAGTCGTTTCCATGTGCTCAAACGTATGCTGCCTATTAAAGATTTTTTCTCTTTGAAACTTGGCTTACTTTCAAGAAGGTAGAAAACAAGGCCATAACCTAGTTAACTATTTGCTAAACACAGCTGGATGCCACTTTCTAAGTAAAGACTGGGATCCTGATTATCAGTCCAGTAATTATCGATAACGTAATTACTTTAAAAAGAAATTAACCATATAATATAGATAAAAAATAAGATTTTGTATTGCAATGGAAGTAAAATCGTGAAGATGTACCGATGTACCGTTGCGTGTCTGTTTTTTCTGTATTACTGTATTCACTTTAGAAGGGAAAACTTAACTTCTCGGTAGCTTCGTCCAACAAGATCTTTGTAGTCATGTTGCATGATTACTACCTGCTTTTAAAATAGACTCAAGGACATGTATGGTAAACACTTACCCAGGAACATAACCAACCCCTTCTTGAAGGTGGTGGTGTTAAATGTTCCGAAAAATCTCTAGCACTGAGAGTCATGTACCTAGACAAATAGCTGAGTTCCGAAAACTTTCTCTGACTGTCTGACACTTTCAAAATTACGAGGGAACGCCGCACGCCTTGTCCACCGGAGGCTAGTTGGTTGTACTCGTCTACGTAGTGCTTAACAGCTTGATATTACACCCATTGGAGCCCTGATCATCTCCGGGTTTTAGAGTACTCCAGGTACTTCAATAGCCGGGGGGGGGGGAGAGGGTGCGGGAATGGACCCTTCAGACTGAAGTGTCTATAAAAAGGTTGTTATGTAAGGTGGCTTTGGTGCCACATTTCTCAAAGGATTTAAGTATAATACCCTGATATTATGCACGACTCTTCAAAATTAATTTATTCAAAAACCTAGATACCAGGGATTTAGACCTGATCTTGGGGAAGGAGAATTACAGCTATGATGCAAGAGGGTGTTTCAAGGTAAATAACCGGACATCAGTAATGTCTACTCCATATAAAAGCAATCAAAAATGTGATTTCATCTTATTGCTGAGGGTTATAATGAATTACTGTGAAACCTTGATATGGGAGAGTTTTGTAAGACTTTTTTCTTTTCCTAAAAATAATGTATCTTCTATTTAACGGTCAAGTATGTATGAGACAAAGTGAACATGGTGAGAAAATTCAAAACGCTTCAGTAAGTCTTTATGACTATATCTGATGTACAATTTTCAAGAAAATCGAAGTCTGTCAATAGCATTGTAATGCCTTGAGTGGATTTCCTTATAGTGGAGATTTATACACTATCCCCTCAAGTGGCAAGATTGCAAAGCAGAAGGGAACAGTTTTTTCTTGTTCCTTTTCTGTTACTTCGACAGTAACTTTTAGTAATGAAAAACATATAGCACACAGATTTCGGTTCCCCTTTAATTAGCCTATGGCTACAAGGGACTGGCTATTCAGTGTCATCCTGTTACCAAATTAAGTAACAAAATGGAAATTTCATTACTATGACACCTTTGACGCCTTTGAGGAATGATTCATATTCCCCAAATTTCTAGAGCGAGAGACATCATCACAAAAGTCTTAAAAGGAATCAAAAATGCATTGCTAATTGATAAAAATAATAAATAGTTTGTAATTTCGTTACCGATCAGTCGCGGAATTGCAAAGTGGTAACGGCATAACACAGTTTACAACTTTAGTGTAATTAATGTGACGATGAAATAATTTAAGACTAATTAGTAAAGATGTCAAAGCAAGGTGCAAAAGTGATATACCGTACATAAATTTGTCTTCCTGGATAGGACTATTTTGGGGTTCAGAACTGCAGCATGTTTGGTTGTGACTCACATTAACACCTTAAACACCCTCGGATCAAAAGGGCACTGACCCCATATCCGGATTATTTATTTCATCAGATCTAGGTCAAAATGACCCAGGATTGCGTCATTTTTATCCCAATCTGATTTCTGCAAATGATACGGC
This sequence comes from Holothuria glaberrima, assembly GCA_009936505.3. Classification (NCBI taxonomy): domain Eukaryota; kingdom Metazoa; phylum Echinodermata; class Holothuroidea; order Aspidochirotida; family Holothuriidae; genus Holothuria; species Holothuria glaberrima. Next base: position 12,956 of record WURT03425257.1, read on the forward strand.
GATGGGCCGGTGCCCCTGATTCGGTTTAGGTTCAGATTTTTCTGGACGTTTTTAGAGTGAATAACCACCTTATTACCTACTATTTAAGACAGTTCTGACTGTAGTCGCACTGAGCAAAAGATTTCAGGATGACTCTGACAGCTACAGTATTTCATCGATAGGAAAGATTCATATTTATACTAGAAAAAATATATACCAATGAAACAGAACCTGTATCATTGCAAAAGGTTCCTTTTTTAACGTGCGGGACCACTTTTTTAATAAACATTGGGAGGAGCTGAATTCCTTTCACCAGAAAACTCAGAAAACAGCCACAATTCTGATCACAGTCCATCAAATGTTGAACATTTTTAAGGCTGATTTCTGCTTTATATAAATTATGAATAAGTTGTAACTTAGGAGGGACCCAACAAATATGGGTAATATTATACTTTGTTTTACAACTTTCATTTCAAGGACAGATGTAAAAACGATATATCACGAAGAACATATTTCGTCAGAGAGATGTGTCCACTTCAAAGATATCAATATCAACAACAGAAGTGTAAAATAGCGAGTACTTAAGATCTGTGGATTAAATTTTGAAATAATTAGTATTCCTCTCATGAAGTTGCAAAATGAGCCTTGCAAAGCAGATTTATGTTGCAACACAATGGCTACACAAGCCTTATTAGAAATTTGTTCGTGGTCTCGTCAGTCAGTGGCGTACACAAGGGGCATTGGGCCATGGCACCCCTCACGGATGCCATTTTTTTTAGTTCCTAAAAATACGTAAATCTTGTAACAAAAATTTTACTTCAAAGGTAGCATATGTGACATAAGATTCCATTTAAGGACACCCGATTTTTCAAAAAAATTTTAAAGGTAGAAAGGTGTCCCATTTCCCCCTCACTGATGCCAATTTGTTTAGTTCCTTAAAATACGTAAATTTTGTAACAAAAATTTTACTTCAAAGGTGGCATATGTGACATAAGGTTCCATGTAAGGACACCCGATTTTTCAAAAAATTTTAAAGGGGAGGGGGTGTCCCATGGCCCCCCTCACTGATGCCATTTTTTGTTTTTCGTTCCTAAAAATATGGAAATTTTGTAACACAAATTTTACTTCAAAAGGTAGCCAATGTCTACATACTGCTAGGCCTCCTTTGAAAGAAATCCTGGGTACGCCACTATCGTCAGTGTGGCTTAGGCAGCCAATTTAGAAATTTTAAAGAAGCACAAAATAGGCCGGTTTCTTTAACCTGGTGAGTACATGCCGGGAAAGAGCAAGCCATTCAGGATCATTGTGTTAGGAAAATTAAGATACGTTTCATTATTGCATCACATTAGACTCCTTTCAAGAATTACTTCATACCCTTGAAATTCTTCCATGAAAGATACTATACATACCTGTGACACTCAATTTCATAAAATGTCTACAGTATTTCATATTCCAGTAGTGGTTGACATAGACGAATACATACTCAATACGTACCAATAAAAGCAGAAAGCTATTAATTCAATGACTTGGCTTTGATAGGGGTTATAATCTACTTATATGTAGTGCACTGATAATGTAAACTCTGTGCACTTTGAAGACAAAAGGACGGTACAGTACTGAACAGGACTTTGAAACTACATTCTGCAGGATTTACAATGAATATATATCATTTGTGTAAAGAAACAAATATTAAAAGCGTTCATATGGCATTTCAGTAAACTTAACTGATACCAGTATTATTGTGTACAAGCTCTTCTATGGGTGATTTTTGGAATCTCTTTAGTGTGCATGTAAGGGTATTAGGTAATCGGAACATTTGACTAACAGTGTTTCATTCTTGTGCGACATTAAAGCAAATACCCCAGAACGTCCGGAGGTTCTACTGGAGGGCTGTCCCTGGACCCCGAGAGGGGGAACTTGGAGACGATTTACGGCTCTGTAGGCCCCCTGGAAAATGATAATTCCCAAAGAAAAGTTCTGCTCTGACCCCGTTCAAGCGTTCACGTTTTCGTAAATCGCGGGTTAATGATTCGCCATCTCAACATGGAGTCAGTTTTTACTGCCCTCGCCGCTGTTGCAAAACTGGGTCTGATACGTTAAAACGATGTATGCGTAGGTCTACTCTTTATTTCAACGTGTTTTTGTTAGTATTGCTTCATTCATACCAGTACTATGCAATGTACCGGTGGGGGAGGGGTGTACGCCCAACCCAGTCTGTGAATGGTGACGGTGAGCTGAAAAAGATTAGGAACCACTGCTATAAATGAACTTCGATTCCTGCTTACCCAATTTGTGAGGTAATGACCTTGATTTTAGCCTTTAGAGCCTAAAAAAGGTACTTGTATTTCTCCATACTGTTTTAAAATTGAAATTGTCTCCTAACTTATAATTGTATTACTGCAAAATTGCTCACTTACAATGCCCGTTTGTGTTTCATTTGTAATTTAGAGGAGGGTGTATATTTCCGCGGCATTGTTTTATTGACAAACAAGTAACAGTGTCCGTAGTTTTCTGTGGAGTTAAGTCTTCCATGTCACCTGACCGTCAACATTAGAACCTTTTTTCTTGTGTCAGATGCAAAATGCAGAATGCAGAAGGAAGAAACGATGGAGGGAGGGCAAACAGAAACTGCATTCGTTTTTGTAGAAAGAATGAACGCTAAGGAATGTTGTTTATGGTTTAAGGGCACCACAGTAACTCCCAAAACGAATAGAGGGCACCAAATGAAACAGCCCTAGGAAGTGGTCTCACCGAAAAAAGTTTGTCCGACCTAACATATTCTTAGGGCGAGTGGGTAATTTGTGAATCATTACATATCAAGATTAAGGCTTTTTAATGCAGACCACAAGTCACAGGAAGTTTATCTTTTTTTAAAACTAGGAGGTAATGGTAGCAAAACACTTTTGGCAGGCGCGTAGCCAAGGGGAGGGTTCGGGGGTTGAACCCCCCATGGCCCAAGCTGGCGGAAAAAAGTTAATGGTAAAAATCATATGTCTTGGGGAAGATATGCTGACACGATAAACTTCATTACGTTTGAGGCACAAACATTGCACCGTTTTGCATCTGGAGACATAGAAAAGCCGTTTTTTCCAAAGGGTGAGAGGAGTACCCCTCTCGTTAGACCCCTCCCCAATTTTGCACTCCAAAAATGCCCTCCCATGACACAATCCTGGTTACGCGCCTGGCTCTTTGTGAGCTACAGGGCGCCAACTAATGGTGCCGCTCCGTTTCTATGGTGTGACTCTCTTCTTTACCACGATGTTGGAAAATATCTGCGCAAACGTTTTGAGAAGAATGAGACTGAAGCTTTCAGAATGGGGAAGTCGGCTTATGAGTCATTCTTTCCCCTTGTCCCCTGGTCTTTGACGACAGATCCGCGCCGACGAAATCTGAAGGAGACGAAGCCTGTCGTATATCCCTGTGGTGAAAGACCCGAATGATCACTACATGACACTTGATACCAAACACCTGATACCGCTGTGCAGGGGAGGGACATAGCCAGTTTTGACTATTTGGCCATTTCTATTTTTCTCAAAAATGCCTCCCAGATTGGTGTAAAATGAATAAAGCCTTCTGGACTTCCAAAGCTGCGTCTAAACAATTTTTGAGACTTCATTATTAGAAATCAAGACTTCGAAAAGAAAAGTTTAACTGGAAAAAATTATTCGGTGAAATCTTTTCGTAAGAGGACACATGACTAAAAGGTACTAATACAAGCTAATTAATTCCACATGAAGTTAAAAGTTATCATTTGTCTTTATTTTGTATTGGCATGCTGTGCCGGACACCGAGTGAGATGGAATACTAAAATTCTTCAACGATAAGGCTTCATCTGTGTTGTGTGCATCATGCATGAGGAAGGGGGTTCATTCGTTTGTGCTTGTTACCCGCATAAGAACATGTCTCCGGTGAGGGTCCGGCTACCTCACGGGGAAAGTTTTGGAAAAAGAAAACCTATAGGATATATGCGATTTCCCAGGTTCTGTGGACCTTAAAAACATAATCAGGAGGATAGAGTTTTTAGTATTTTCAGTATTTTTTAAGTAGGCCATTTTTTCAGTTAGGGTTTAGAAATGTCAGGGGACAGCTGCCTCCCTTCACCTCTCCGACAGGCTACTCCCCAGGCCAATCAAGCTGCCCTTCAAGTCGTTGTAATGAGAAAGACTAAATTAGCTTACCTAAAACTTGCATTTTTGAAAACATTTGAGAATTTTCCTTTATAGTACATTGCAAAATGTTATCTATAATGTCACAGTAATTTATAACTGTATTTTCTGTCAGTATGTCATGTCTATCGACAGCAAAGAAAATACTACAATTTCGAAGAAGGAGTGATGGGATAATTTTAGGTATGATTATGGTTTTCATTGGCACTGATGGAAATATGAGAGTCCTCTCCAGGAAGTTTTTAATATTAAACACTGTTAGATGCGATTTCCAAGCATCTGCCATTGAAATAATTCATAAACTAGTATTGCATCCAAGGAGGGATCGTTGGACGTACGCGACTTATTGAGTTCATTTTATCTCATTTCTTTTTTGGTGAATTACTTTGGGAGCAAAGCTAGAGGTAATCTTTTGGAATGTGGTAAAGACCGGGTTTAAGTTAAATAGATCATTTTTTTTCAAAACGCCCCCCTACCGCCCCTTAGCGCTCATCGCCCCCCGAGTTGCTCAAACGCCCGTTGGGAATCACTGCTCTAAATCTTTCGATTCCCATGAAATGTGTACCTCCTTAACCACGCATAAACCTTAAAATAATTGTCATAAGTTTGACACCTATTTTCGTTGAATGATGCTAATGTCTTTAAAACGGTATTGGTTATAAACATAGCCATAAGGTTGTAAGCGGGTAGAAATTGTAATAATTTTGATAGCATTTGCCAAAAAAACTATAGTATGTTTTGGTAGTTCTGATTTGATAAAATCACAAAAGGGAAAAACTTATTAACTGTCGGGGAAGCTGACCCCTACTATCGAGAATGGCATGCGTTGTAAGCATCTACCCACTGAGTTTAGAGCGACGAAATATTCACTTCCATCTCCTTCACCATACTGCTAGACAGATATGATAACTACTAAGCGATTGGGGGTTACGTTACATATTATAAGGGTCAGAGTTCCGTAACATTTAGCCAAAATATGAAGAAAAAGTAGGAACGCTACACAAATGATGATTCCTGTTGAAGAGTCGGACTCCTTCAAAACAAGTACACTTAAACTGTCGGGGAGTGTACCAGCCGAAGGGAATCACACACTTTATCACATCATGCATGACTATGGCTCATTGACCACCTTCCCTGGCTTGACCACTGCCCTCAATTTGATTTGAGCTAAGGCTAAAAAGAAAAACAAAAAGGTTGGAAACGCTCATAGAGTGCACAATAAGTTATTGTAAAGTCCATGTATAGTTGTTTTGATAGACTTTCTTGTCTATCACACAGGAGTTTCCGACTGTACGAGAAAATCTGGCTGCACAAACAATCTAGACTGCTTCAGTAAAGGGAGATCTAAAGATCTAATTCAACAGAGTCTACCCACTGGTCTGTAATATTAATAAAAAATACCAAGGTGGCCTTCTCTCGGAAGTTTACGTTAGGTAGAACCATTACAATAAAATAGGTGTGTCAACTAAAGAGAAATACATATAGCTGAACCTCGTTTGGAACAGCGAAGGAAATCAAGTTTATGATATTTCTAGCGAAATGCGCGGAAAATGGATGTGCTGCTATAATGATGTAATCTTGCGTAATTATGTTATCCTTTTATCCATTGAACTGTGTTTACTTTATAACAATCTCGTTTGTGCATTGCAAGAGGGAAGAAGAGGCCATAAGTTATGACAAAGCACCCCTAGTTCAGGATGGGGTTCGATATCAAAGGGGGTTCGATGTAAAAATAAAAACGAACCCACTGACGAACCACTTGAACCCCCCTCCCCCGCCCCGCGTGCTGGCCTGGCATGCATATTGTATGTTGTGTACTATTTCTTCTGATATAATGGCTGTATATAAACTTCTAAAATGCTGGCATATTTTAGTCGCTGCCTAGCCATTATTTTAGAAACTTTGTTGAATGAGTAAACATAGAGAATGACACAATTGGTAGTTGTGTATAGTTGAGTTGGGCGGGTTGGTAATTAAGTATATTTGGATTGACCTATAGTTGTGTTGACCTTTCTTCAAAACCTTCATTTGCGCCACCATTATTCTACTGATTTTCAACTGAAGTCTGTTTTACAAGCCCCAAAGTAAACTGTATGCAACAAACTTGAGGGGTATCTTGATGGCCAAGATTTTAATCATGAAGAAACCGATGCCTGCTTTCGTACTCGAAAGTAATTTTAGGCAAAGTTTGACTTTTAAGCCTTTGCGTCAGTACCATTTTAGACGACTTATTAAAAAACACATGTGGGGTATCTAGTTGGCGATTGCACAAAGCACCGTCCCACAGTCAGTTTAAGGATAATGCACCTGAAATACGGATCCTTAGAGAATTTCCAAAAATATTTTAAGCAGGCAGTCGACGAGATCCCGAATTTCTTTCTACATGTTTATTATAGGTTTACAACTGGTAGTCATTTTTAATTTTTATGAGAATGGCCGAAAGCTATTCAGAGGAATAATTTCCCGACATAAATAAAATATATTTCATGATTAAAAAAAAGAAATGACTGACTTTTCTTATTCCACCAAGGTTTTACTTAAGTTTGGTTTTCGGCTTGTAGTTTTAAAATGTGAAGTTTATTCGATGTGAGCTGGTTAGCACACCAAGTCATGAGGTACTGAAAACTGAAAGAGGGAGCCAGACTGTTCGGCAAGGTTACGTGATGCACCAGCGTGATCTAAATTTTCTTGTTAAATTTTATTTTATTCCCACCTTAAGATTTCAAAGTGCATTATTTACGTTGACATTTGATTCATATTTTGAACATGCGTTTCACTGTTTTCATTTTATATTAAACTAGAAGACCTGAAAGTTGTCCATATTTTTCCCTGAAATTTGTCATAGATAATCTGAGGACCAATTAATCACCGCTTGGTATGATTTTTTTAAACAAAGACTCCTTGTAGGAGCGTACACAGGTCATTGACCGCTGATAAATGCAATATAGCACAGAAGCAATTGAGGTACTTTAACAGAAAATTTGCATTGATACCAACTCATCTTCCAAAAGGATAAAGGTGGTAATTTTACAGTACACGAGGGACAAGTAGTTTGGGTTAATCATGTAAAGAAATATGCAAAATAGTTCCTTTATACCTTATTTGGTCAGCATGAAACCAGAAAAGAAAATACTTTTGGTTTTATTTATCTTGTGATTTTAGGCAACTTTTTTTGACACAACCATAAGTGAATGAGTTATGATGATTTTTTTTTTTTTTTTTTTTTTGAAAAATGTACTTGCGTGTTTTTCAAAATTTACAAATACGACTCTAACGACAGGCATAACTCGTCTGAATAAAAAAAGCTATACTTACATGTTTGGAGACTTCAAGAAGCCAAAATTCGTCAATTCTTGACTTTTCTGAACCAGGGATATCAAACGAAGATGCCAGACCCACGTCTCGTTTTTCGATAAGTATCTCGAAGCCATTGATAACTTGTAGATCTCATCGTTCAATGTGCAAATGATGCTAGTACCCTCTCTGAACTTGCCGTATACGACTGTCAACAAGTTGATGGCGTTAGACCACTGTTTAATACTATTATCATGACGGATGAGAACACAGAATGAAAATGCCACAATCACTTTATGTTATAAACAACGAAACGCAGTGTACAACATCGCAGATGAAGTTATTTAATGACCACTTTTCTCGGGGCTAATTTTGCCTTTCTTTCTTCACTTGTGTGGTGTTGCTTACACTTTATGCAAACCCGACAACCACGAGACTCAGTCGTTTAGTATGAATATGGCTAGTGATATAGTTTATTTCAAAACAAAGGGTAATGCTAGTGACCCTTTGATAAGTACCTGCAATACGTTTTGGAAATTATAACGGAACCTTACTATTGTTTTGTAATTTCTCAATCGATACAACATTCAATCAAATTTTTCCGAGAAAGACGTGGTGGCATTGCTGCACAATAAAAAAAAAAAAAAAAAAAAAAAAAAAATTGCTTAGCTTTTTTTTACAAGTTGAATAAGGGCTGACGTAAGAAGGGTGACCAAATTTATGAACTGGTGAAAATAGGTGCATGTCGATTTTGCTGTCAGATCCGACAGAGGTGTGCATTATAGAATGGGTTCTTTCTAAGCAGGGTTTTGTGGCTACCTTTTAGTGGAAAGGACATGAAGATTGCCATTTTTTGGAGGTGGGTTTCTCATGCGTCCGTCTCGTCCGTAATTGTATGACCCAAATTTAGCATTTTTTATTATGGTACGTGGACTATTCTTTTGATTTTTTATTATCCTTTACGACCAATTGACGTTTACAGCACTTGAGATGAACTTGCAAGGTCAAATGTAGCAATAAGACCCCAATAGAGTAATGTAGCAATACTTCCGATCATAGCAACTGGATTATCGTGTTTATATTACATAGTGGACTTTTTCGATGAAGCAAAATGAAATATGATGGCAATTGCTATTTATATATGGCGCTAACTGTTTTTCGAAGAGAAAAACCTCTAGAACTCACTCATCAGTATGTATCTTATGTAACGCGTAGATTGAAACTTTCCAACATTTTTTAGGTCTTGTACAGAAATTTTAGATTTGCGTCAAACTATGGTTTATGTCAGTATGTCTAAGGAACAAAATTCAGTCTTTTTTAAGTTCTTTGAAAGGCCAGTAAAAATATCGGCTTCACAAAGAAACAACAAACCCGGTTACGGTATAATACATCCTTTCAATGGATTCGATGATCTAAGTATTTTTTGTTTTTTAAGAAACATAATGTGAAAATTGTCGAGGGAAAGACTTAATTGATACATAATGTCGAATATGCAAGCTTTTCTTCAATGGCTATAAGAAAAGGCCGATGGCAAAACCCCTTGTGGCTCCCACAATCACCAATTACTAACAGCAACAATGAAGAACTATCACAATATCCTCGCACAAACGAATCAACGTGTCCTTAGATTGATGAATTTATTTTCCTTTTTAATATTATAAACACTGGCAGTCAAATTGTTACATTTTGTTTTCCTTTAAAGCATATTCAATGTAACTTGTAGATAACTTTTATATTCTTCGATCCCTAATTTCATAAATACAAAAATTTTCATCGGGTTGCTCCAGGCGGAACCTCATTAGAACCTCAGGCTAAGGCGGGCCTCTGAAATCAACCCTTTCGGGAAGAGCTCCCAGGACCCCGGATCCGGAAACGTGGGGTCATCCAGACCCATTGGTCACTTATGAAATTGAATTTCCACTTTTACATTTGAATTGACGCCTCATGTAACGCTGGGTTTAGGCATTATTAGTCAATTAGGCCATTCTTTCAAATTAATTCGAAGTTTTATTCATTTGGTAATAATCCTGAGCTATTTGCACTTTACTACTTAGGTGAATTCATCCACTTCCATAAAATTACCAGTCGTCATTGGAATAAAAGGTATTGTATGTTTGAACCCCTGGTAAATTGCATTAGACCAAGAGCTCTCAAACACCTTCGTCCATGGGCCAGAGTGACCTCATTTGGGGGGGGGGTGGGTCATAACAAATTTCACAGCTAGAACCCAATCAACTTGCTTGAGTTTCTGTTTAAAGTTTTGGGTGTGCAAGTATTCGGTGTGGTATTTACGTGCATGTCGCGGGCGGCAAATGGTCCGCGGGTCCGTCATTTGAGAATATAGATATTATACAATTAGAAACACCAATTACG
>WURT03425368.1:0-22764 GCA_009936505.3 Holothuria glaberrima
GTTGCAGAATAACAGGTCGGTGTTTAACCAATCAGAATGCAGGATTCTCAATAACGGATGGCTAGAGGTGGTAGAATTGAAAATATACCGTGACCCGAGTCCATCTGGCTATGACTTAAGCCACTTGAACAGCTGTAATTTATAAGAGTACTTCACCACAAAATTGGAGTGATTGTTTTCAATTCTGACTCAAAAGAATCTTTGAATGGAAAGTATGAACCATTGGAATGAGAAAATTGGCCAAAACCAAACTGCTGAATCATCATTCGTTATTTAAAACGGAGAGTGGCACGTCGGACTCTGTAAACCGACTCTAGGAGTGCTCTTGTCAACCACCTCAAAAGGGTTTTAAGAGTATACTGCACTTCCTTTCCAAAACCTTTTTCATTGTTTTAATATCTACTGTATCTGCTGCTTGCAAGTATTTTGTTGTGATAAAACAAATAAATGAAATGAAACTGTGAAAAAGGCTTATTGAAAATGTGTCAGGGCTGAACCTACGTCACGTAAGTTTTACCTAGGTCAACGATTTCTAGCGCAAAATTTCGGTGCGCTTCACACGCAACTTTATTAGAATATCAATACAAATTAACTATTCTGGCGCTCAAACCAACCAAGTTAAGACGCAGGGCATGAAGATCATTTATGTCGCAGTTTAATACCTTGAGTAACTACCGTAACAAATCATTAAATGATTTAAAGCTTCACTAGTTATACAAACTTCTTTAAAACATTTTTCGGTCCATAGTGACTCTGAACATTTTATTTAACACGTTTGCAAAGAACAAACATTTCAAATTTGTTCTTGTAAGTACCACCCCCCCCCCTCCTGGTTATACTACTCTCTTCCCACCTATCCGTCTGCAAGCTGTTCGTGCAAATTTTCGTTCGAAGTTAGTTAATATACGATAACTGTGGAAGCTTTGTGTGCTCTCAGTTTCATTTGTAAGTCAGTTCAAAGTTCCATGCATGCCAGTATCCCTTTACTCCGCGTATTAATACACTAGTTTCCGGAGGGTTTTTTTCCTGGCTACCACCATACTGTTACTCTTGGACAACGCCTAGGTCCGCCCAAAGGCGGCCCATGGAACCCTCGCTGTTCAAAAACTTATCTATGATTCAACTGGGCTTGCCAAGCTGAACATGCATTATTTTCACCTTTTTCAGTTCTTCTTAACATTTGTGAAATACTTTCTCCGCCGCTGCATTTCACTAGAAAGGGAAAGTTGACAAAGAGAGGTGAAATATTGCGCTGTAGGCATGCATGTTCATACTTAACGATTTAAGTTTAACGTTTGAGGGTCAGGAAGCCCATTGGCTCATTGACGACCCAATAACAGAGTGAGCGTGGATGACTAGAGCTCAGAGGTTAAAGAGGTAGGCGTGTACTAATCCCTCCAAATCCTGCTTTAGGGACCGCCATTTAACGTCCCCATCCGACGGACTTGAGTGTATCCCCAGTCTGTAGCCACTTTCCCAAAGGCTGGGACAGGAGTGGAGGTTCCTTGCTCTGCACCCCTGCTTAACAGCTGAACCGAGCAAAGCTCACAACTTCGTGAATCGGACAATCAGATAACCTACCCAATTAAAATTCGCCAATTTAAACCCCCTCAACCATCACTTCGAACAGCTATGCTAAACAAGTAAATTTCAGTTCCCAGAAAATTCCCAAGTGGTTCCATCGGGATTTGATTCTGGGACCTCTAGTGGGCCTGGCTGTACACTTGACCACCAAGCCAACTCCACCCTCCAGATTATCTGGTTATGTCTATGTATCTGTAATATGTGGGCTACTAACGCTTTTCTGTCAAGTACGAATTGCCAAATACGTAAAAAGATAAAAGAATCGCATTGTTAAATGTATCCCTTCAAACAAGCATCCCGGGGAATCTGAAACACCAAAACGCATGAGCTCAGGCTTCGCCCCCTAGACCCCACCAGGGACAGCGCCTGTTCCTGGAACTCATCCGTTACGGGTTTCGCGTTTCTCGTGCACAATGTGGCCCCAACTTTTGACACGTTCCTCCACCATTGCCTTGACTGACCTTTCAGTTCAAGTGGAGAGATAACACCTGTATTGACAATCCTGTGTATGTCACATGCGTGAGCTGCGAGCTGACCGATTACTTGCCAGCCAGCGAACACATAAAGACATTGTCTTAGTAGAAGAGATGATACCTAACATCTAGCGTAACAAATTTTGAAATTAATAATGGCTTTGCCGAAAGTTTCATGCCATTAATTTTAAACATGTACGTTTCATTCAGAAGAGACAGAAGAACTAGGAGCTTTTTATGGGAAAAAATTCCAAAAGATGGTCGCCGTGCGGGACCTTAGACCAGCATGGTAATGGCTAAGGTCAGAACGTCTAGCCCATTTAACAGCTCGTAGATTATAGGAGGTCCCATTATAAAGCACAAATCTGTCACTTCCGTGTCAACCATGCGAGGCCCAGTCTAATGGAAAATGTTTCATGGGGGACATAAGAGCGTAATCAAACACCTGGGGTGGCACCAGATGGGGTAAGGGCCATGGCCCTCCGTCGGGGAAGGCTAACTTACACCCCGTCGAGTAGCCTTAGTAGGTACGATAAACATTAATGTAATCCTCGACGGCGATCAATCGGTCCGACGGTTTACATGATTTTGCTCTCAAAAACAGGCAGATTCTAAAATAAAAACCCCGAATTTTCAAATATTCTGCAAAAAATTCCCAAATTATCTCAACAATTCAACAAAAACCAAAATTTTTCAAATGTTGTTAAGTTCATACAAGCATCGGCGAGCGCGCTGAAGTAACTTTGCTCGTGCCATCTTTCCCTCAAACCATCGCCTCTATCAAGGCTTAGATATACTGGCCACCCTGTCGGGAAGCCTGGCCCCCGTCTTGCAAACCCTAGCGAGGCAACATTGGGAAAGGGTGTCATTAAGCGGTGGTGAGATTTAGTGACTGTGAAAATGTAGTTTTTAATGACTACCGTACACTATATTCTATCATCTTGTAAGTGGCAGGGACACTGACATAGGGAAAATTTCCCCTATCCCTCCCCTCTGGCTGCGCACCTGACACGATCACTCCCACCTCCAATTACACCGTCATTTGTTCACAGATTTTACTTTGAACAATGATAATGCATCCTCTAGGATTAAATACAAAAGGATAGGGGATATGCATCAACCTGTACACTTTGCTACGCTTTAATGGAGACGAAACACGGTCAAAGAAGCCTTCCGCCGTTCGCATTCTTTGCCCAACATCATTCCTCCTGTTTTCAAAGTTTTCTGGTAAAACTACTTGGCACTAATGTAATAAGCAGACAATAAATAAAATTTCAGGAAATCAGTTTTAAAGTTGCTATCTATTTGCGTAGTGGTAAACTAGAAGAGAATACAGGTTTTGATAAATGAAATTTAGATTATAATCATCAGCATTCAACAATACCCATATACGAAAGCATCTACGAAAATAAGAAATCAGATACATCTCAATATGTCTCTATAAATCGAAACACTGAACTGTATAAATTTAGTAACCATGTTACAGAATGTGTGACAATATAGAAAATGTAAAAATTGAGACAAACAAGAATAGGCAAGGTGGGAAATGTTAGAAACCATATACCAAACCAATATAATGCATAGATGTTTGTTTAGCAACTTCATTCTTATATATACTGACTACTGGTTGGATACTCTATTGTAAGCCCGTGGGTAGGGAAAGAAGGGGTCTCCCCATGGTGTCAAACTAACCAAAAAGTATCTTTATTCCAGTGCTGATGGCCAGTGTCCTACGGCAGGTGAGATCTGATAGTGGTGTACGGCGTCATGATTTTAGATCAAACTAGAAAACCGAAATCACTGCATTGCATACACCTATGAACCATACTGGACACCTCTGAGCAATGTAAAATCCACGATGGGATCTACAAAAGAACTTCTCTCTTGTTAGAAACGTTGTACTCGCAGTAATTCCGCATAACTAAAATTTGAAACTTATCTCAGTTAAAATTCCCATTAAATCATGAACATGAAAATATATTTGATCATGATGAGTTTCCAGGCGTTCCCTCCCCCTCCCTCGTCCTGCCTTGATATAATAGTCAAGGCTTTGTTTCAAGGCACACAAAAAGGCAACAGCATGCTACATACGAAATTTATTAAGTTATTTAAGGAAGAACCCACATAGTTGTCATATCTTATTCTTCTATTCTACAATAAACATAATTCCACATAGAGCGAAGTGTAGACGTTCAGTGTAAAAGGCGGTCAATACAAACTGAGAACACAAGGGGAACATGTTTACATTGACAGAAATCATACGAACATCCCCTTCTGCTTAATTCATAATTCTCACAAACGGCCACCTAAAGTAACATCGATGACATGGCACAAACTTCCGTCTGGCTTCTTCAAAACACAGGTGTTATTCGTACGAGGTTCAGTTTACACAATTATCGTGTACATATATCTGAGGAGGCAAATAATCGAAACAGCATGTAGTAGACCTTCATAGAGATATGTTTCTACCTCTATCGTAATCGACCGACCATACCTCAGCAAGGCTACATGAAGTGAAAACAAAAACGACTCTTGCTGAAAGGGAAATATTGTTTCTGTGGTACAAAACATAAGATCTGTCAGTCTGTAAAACCATGGATTACACATTAAGAATGATAGGCAATTCAAAATAAGATAGACTGGTATATTATGTTTCGAGAAATAAGGTTCTCATAGAAAGAAATTGACTTTTTTTTAGTCGATGAATAATTTTTGTCCTAAACTTTCAAAAATTTCAAATGGTGCACTACATCCGTAACTCCTGTACAGTAATACATAATATCTTTGGGAAGAAAACTATTGCAGGAGTTTATTGGTGAGACTAAACACCTCCCTAATGATAAAAAAGTATTCTTCTGTCTTTGCCACGTTGGTGCATTGAAAACAAAACATTTCCATTTAAGCTCGGATCTTTCAATTGATATCTACCTGACAGATAACTCGTAACAGAACTGAAAGTATATCACGTGGGCAATCCCCACTTTTGGCTGAGTAGCCCATATGTCGATCTTTGCGGATTGTGTTCCAATCTCTGGAAGATATGAAAGTTAACTCGCATCGGGGAATGTTTGTTTGGTAACGACCTCGCATGTACTAAGGCCATACGAAGTTCAAGAACTCGTCTGGGTGCCATGGAGATGACCCTCCCTGCGATGATACAACGAGTTAAGAATGTTCAATTATGAAAAACTGCTATCTTCCCTTTCACTTTGACTATGAAATTCGTAGAACGCTTGGGAAAGATGAGGAAAGCATAGCGTCGAGTGGCGGCACCAGGTACAACAATTTTTGGACCGGTGTGATTAGCTCCCTGCTAATAATTGATATCCTTTTATCTTAGTAAAG
Organism: Holothuria glaberrima; assembly: GCA_009936505.3. NCBI lineage: Eukaryota > Metazoa > Echinodermata > Holothuroidea > Aspidochirotida > Holothuriidae > Holothuria > Holothuria glaberrima. The sequence goes on from WURT03425368.1 coordinate 5,403, forward strand.
GCATTTCCTGCAACACATTAACTATAAAATTTGAGAGAGAATCAATCAGTATGGGTTCGAATACGAATCTTTTCACCTACTTGACCAAATTTGGCTCAAAAAGTAACCGAATTATTTCATTCAACTAAACCTAGTCAATTTTGAGCCGAATCTAGTCAAATATTTAGAAAGATTTCGGTTTGTGCTCCTACTGACAGGATTTTTTTTACTGACAGGATTTTTTTAAATGTACAATTAAAACTGTTGAGCCATGGTATCCCATTGAGATTTCACTCTCACTAATGGAAGAATGTACGTCCATGCCAAAAATCTTTTAATGAAAAATCTTGTGAGCTGATTCCACTAGGAGCGAGAAGCTGGAAGAGCTCCGACTCGGGTAGGAAACAGATCTCAACCACCTGTTCGAGCTGAAAAGCTGATACCGCTTTAGAATCATATTATCTAGGTCAAAGGGGGAATGTCTGTAACGCCCCTTCTTATCAGTATACAGAACAGAGTACTAGTTTATGCCATAAATGGTAGTGACATACATGCCCACGTGTATTTATAACTTATTACACACAAAACTATGGCATTATAGTGAAGTTCCGCGGATCCCCATGCAACACGAAATTAGACTTAAAGACACTAAATACTACGAATGTCTTATACTTTGAAGAAGATGTGCTTGAAAGTGAAACACAAGTGATATCTGGGGAGAAACCTGGACAACTTGAAAGAGCTTGGAACATTACATGTAAAAATATTTTCATTCTCCTTTTCCCTAAAAATGTATCTGTTTAAGCAATGTAATCGTGAAAAGAGGTTTGTAAACATATGATAAATCCATAAACAACGTGGAGACCGTTAACAACGCGGCGATCAAATTAGAACCAATGCAAAATGTTTTAGGTCAATTCAAAGACATTAGTCATACACCGTCCTTTTAAGAAACAGAAGGTGTATAAAGACATGTTCTTCACTTGTAACGGCAATGCAGACTTATGTCTGTCTTCAGCCGCGGGATCTTATTTCAGTGTAAGTACTCGATCCTTAGCGTTGCTAATTTCTTTTCCTCCCCTTCACCCCTTCCACTTCTCTCAAGTGAGAGTTCCCCGTGATCGTTGCTTTCTTACATTTTGTAAATACGCTTCCCTTGAAATTTCTACACTAAAGACTCTGACTTGGAACACTAACAACCTACACCAACAGTGAGGCAACTTTGTGCAAGTTGTAACTTTTCACACCACTAACAGCATAATCGTTAGTATCTAAGGAGCACAGTAGCGCACACTTTTCAGATAAAGTGTCCATGCATGAAGCTACTCCCTCAGTCTTTAGGCAAGCAGAAAAGGTCATGGTGGGGATCTGCTTCACAAGAAGCACTGGCAGTTACATGAACGCAAATATATTGTCACCTTTCTTTAAACCTAATGTTTGCTACTGCCAACTTAGGTAGAATGATTGCTTCCTCTTTCAATCTTCCCGTATAAAGTGGACGGGAAGGACTGCATTCGTAGTTCAAAGCAACATTACATCAGTTAGCCAAATCCTGTATATTATGTTTCATCTTTATCTTCAACTTGTTGTGCAGACTCTTGAGTATCGCTTTTGTTTTCCTCCACCTGCTCATCGGCTTTGTCTTCGTTTTGTCGCGATTCAACATTCTCTTCATGGGCAACATCAGGGTTCTTTTGATGCTCGATACCAACTTCATTATTCTCTGACTTGACTGGTTCCTCTGATGGTTCTTGATCAACATCTTTGCAATCCTCTTTCCCCTCCTCTTGTTCTGTTGCAGCATTGGTTTGACTCGATTCTTCTTCCACAGTTTCTTGAGGTGATGATTTTTCTTCTTCCTCTGTTTTCTCTGTCTTAGTACCGTCACCGTCCCCATCGACATCGTTCTGTGACTTTTCCTTTTCATGTTCACCAGTTTCTTGAGATGCTGTTTTTGCTTCGTCTTCCCCTGTAGCCTCTTCTGTCTTAGTCCCTTCGCTTTCTTCCACCTCTTTGCCTTCCGTGTGAGTGAGTTTGTTGTTTTGTTCTGCAACTTTCTCCGGAGGCGATTGACTATCCGCTTCTTTATCTTTCTCTGACGTTTCATTTTCATCTCCATCTCTTGGACTATCTTCATTGCTTGTATCGTTGACAGAACTTTTGTCAGGGGTTTTCTCTTCGATTGTTTCATCATTAACTTGGTTAGTATAATCTTCTGTGGTAGTATTTGCATCTTCTGCTTCCTCCTGTTTTGTTTCCTCTTCGGCAGCAGTCGACTGATCACCTTCTTCTTTTACTTGTGCGTCACCAGTAGGTTTCTCTTCTTTTTCTTCGTTCTTAACTTCTGATGAATCGGTGGCGACAGGTTTCACTGTAGCATCTGTCGGTTCCTCTTGTTTAGTTTCATTTGATGGAGTTTCTTCACTTTTCTCTACATTTGTAGATGATGTCGTGTTTTCTTTTGACTCTGATACATCATCTGGTTGCGCTCGGTCTTTTTCTTGTTGTTCCTCAGCTAAACTCTCTGTTGCATGCACTTCGACAACAGTTTGTTGAGTGTTGTTATCTGGTTTATCTTGTTGGGATTCAGGTTCATCTACCTTTTCCCCCTCAACTGCCTTTTGAGTAGAATCAACGTCACTGCCACCGCTTGCTTCAGGTACTTGTTCCTCTTGCTCTTCCTTTGTCTCAGCTACTTCTGCAGATAATTTTTGCTCTTTCTCTTGACCCTCGTCAACGTTATTTTCTTTATCTTTATGATTTGGGTCAGCAGCATCTTTTTTCGTACTTTCCTCTTCTCCAGATGGTTCTTCATCCTTTGTAACTTCTTTTGCTTTGTCGGTTTTCTTCTCTGCCGGAGTAGTTGCACCTTCTTCTGGTGCTTGTTCCTCCGTTTCATCAGCCTTTTCCTTGTCCTGATCAGAGGTAAGGTCTTCATTCTCGGCCTTTTCACTCAGCTGTGTCCCAACATCTGCCTGCTCTTTGTTAGTGGCCTCAACAGTTGTATTCCCGGTCACTTCTTCCTTTGCCTCGTCTTTTTGTGCTGAGCCGTTTTCTTCGGCACCATTAGTCGCTGTCTTCTCTTCTTTTATTTCCTTTCCGAGCGCTTCCAACTCTTTAGGTGGAATTTCAAACAGCATTGAAGAAGTTCTAGTTCTTTTAGATTTAACATTCAGAGCAGTATTAAGATTTTCGTAAATTCTCTCCAAAAAGGCTTTTGCATTAAAGCTAAATAGAAGAAGTTCTCCCTCTCCGTGTGGACTGCGGCTGTTCAAAATCAGAAATAAAACGAGAAACAGAATCACAGGGTGAGCTAAAGTAAGGTGAAAAGTACGTAACTTAAGTTATTAAGTTATGATCGTAAATACGGCTCATGACGAAAGGAAGTTCATCATCACTTGGTACATTTCAAACGTAAAATTTAAAATAAAAAGGAATCAGTTACACCACATTCACAGAAGAAATTCACAAAAGGTGGGTCTTCTTTCTTAATTGCTTAAGCAATATTTTGATCGTCTCTCAAATGCTTACGTTATCTTTTGATCGTTTTACACAAAACAAATCTGCATCAATTTGAAATATGCTGTAAAGTTTGCATGACCCTGCCTGATGCATTTTAAAGATTCCCGTGGATCAACAACTGGGATTGATGGATATTGTCCACATGAAACAACAATTAGGATCAGACTAAGATTCGGGACTGCTTACTTGCTAATCTGAATCACAGCTATCCTGTCCACGTCCTTCGCCGGACCTTTGCTTTGTAATGAGAAACGTTTCGTGTGACGTAGGTCCCACTCTTTTATGAGGGTTCCCTCATAGATGTGGTAGACGCCAATGGTCATGCTTGTCACGTGGGCAAGCATGTCTTCTGACAACTTCAACCCCTCCGAATATTTGTTAGGAATCACTGACACCTTGAAGCCATCTGAAAAAAAATGACAGGAAAACTGTTAGCCATCATTTATATTACAAGGTAATCGATTAGTTTTACAAGATGTATATTAATCAGCCTCACCAAATGCGCATAACTTTAAAGGTCTGGTGAAATGCCCCCAAAAAGAGCTGTTTTGCACGTCAGTTAAAGGATTAACTCCTCTAATGAAAAATCCGTTGGAATTATTTCAATATCTTTTACCGTTCTCAAAATATATGTCTTCAAAATTTTAATGGTTTCTGAAGTTCCTCATTGCCTATGCAAAATAATGATGGGGAGTGTTGCAAAGTGTTAAGATTTCTTTTCAAAACCCTTCATAAATTATCTCTTAAATATTGATCAGATAGTCTATAGTTTGGTGAGTGATATAAATATTCCTCAAGGAAAAATTTTAACTTTCATAATAAACCCCTCAGAAGATAACAATGCAACCACTATCCTTGAAATTTAGGTTTAAAGGCTAACATCAGCCATGTATGGTATGCCCATCTTTAGATGTAACATATTTTCATATTTAGCTTGTGTTTATTCATGATACAAGTGTGAAATAGAAATGAACCTGTAACATAGTCAATATTTGATGCTGGATTTTAATGGAAACTGTGGCTATTTTCTTGATTTTTAATGCTTTTTAGATCAAATATCCAGCTATGTAATTTTCATGTCACCAGACCTTTAAATTACTATGAAGATATGAACAGCTGTATAGTCTACTTGCCTTGACTTGCCTCTGGTAGTCTGGTTAATTCTTTATGTCGAATGATGGGTAAAAGTTGTTGTCTGAACATTGCCATCCATTCTTGTGATTCTGTTTCACTCTCGCCGGCTGCTGTAAACAAAACTTTGTCATTATTTCTGACTTCAAAGGCTAAAGACTGACTTTTGGAAAGTATACGCCTGACCTCTGTTGCGCCCTCAATAAGAACACTGTTGACCGTCTTGCCATAGGCACCTTTTTCCATGTATAGCTCTAGAACTAAGGAGAGAGTTGCCAATTCGCCGACTTGACTTCTGGTGTTGTTTGGTTGTACAACGACCCATTTCCGTTTCCAAGACTGTATCAAGACACAAAAAGAAGAAACTTTTAACCCATAATAACAGGACATACGTCGTGGAAAGGTTGCATCCTGTTAAACTTGAGTCCATTGCGTGGACGATATGTGATATCCATTGAATATGAAAATAAATCACAAAGGATGACACTGCGGGTGCTTGTTTCTAGTGAGATAAATTCGTTCTTAATGGTCCACAAAGGCTCAAATCTAGCATTTGTAGTTCAGTTGAAACAGCCTAGACACACCGAGTTGAATGCGCTAGCTCGCCGCGGTGAGATCCACGGACGAAAGCGGAAAAAATACGCAGCGTTAGACGACCACACAATAATAGCCAAGGGATTGTTATAAGTACCGTTTTTTTATCATCGTAAAGTAAGAACTGAATCTAATTACCCACTTGAATCACGCGTCGTATGTTTCATTTTGAACTGAAATTGAAATTTCATTCTCTTTACCAATGACATGTTTCTGCCTGGTGAGCCAACTAAGAGCGTCAACGGCTTCTGAGACAAGTGTGTGTATGGGGGGGGGGGATGGTGATCTTGACCAGAACTACTTCAAGCGCGAATCGCGAAAGTGTAGAGGTAGGGGATCCGGGGAACAGTCAAGAGAAAATGTGAAGGCCAGGTCATCTGCTGTGTAATCTGAGACATTTTCCCACGATTTCAATACATTAAATGGTTATTTCCACCATTTTAGTTTAATTTCTTCAGCTATACTGCAAACTATGGAATCAAACATACGCCCACTATTTTCGTTAGGGTTGGGGAACCTCTCCCCTTTCAAAAGTCCGGCGACTCCCCCCCCCCCCCGTCCCCACCAGTTCACGCCCATGGCAGGTTCTGAACTGAGGTCATTCGAAAATTAATATTCTTCGAGGATTTCATAATTTCAATATCCCTAACATGGAACAAAGTAAGTCAACACACCACAAAACACGATCATCATGTAAGTAAATAATAATATGCTAGTGTTAGCATTTCTTCATGTAGACATCTCGTTTTCCTCGGTAGTATTTGAACTCTGACATTTATGCTCTTGGTGGTACAAATTAGTAAATTAATCTATTCGTCTTTACTCATAACACAAGTGAAGATATGAAACCATCACTCTGGGATACTTTGCATAACAAAACGAATGTGAATAGCCTGTGATCGAGCTACCATGATCAATAACTATAGGAAAGCTAAGAGTAGGGTAAGTTTCTAACTTTAGCGAAGAACCAACATGAGATAAGTGCTTTATTTAATAATTACCGCACAGATGGTTTTACCTTGTTCCAATCATAGACAAAATGCTACAAAACCGACCTCGAGTTATGAAGTCGTTTACACAAACATATCTGCTTTCGTGCTCCCTGAACAGCTTCAATCAATGTTCTGTAACCAGGGACGTGTTAATCCCAACATTTTCCTGCCTTAATAACAGTCACTACGTCCTCAGGATAAGTAGTTAGGCTTTCCATCGTTTCCTGAATTAGTTGACAGTACGTAATAGCCAATCTGATACAGTCAAATGTGCATTTGCAATAAGGATTACTGCAACAAATAGGTACTGCTATAGAGGGTGTGAAATTACGTCATTAGTTTTGGATACTGAGGCACATTGGATGGCATCCCTACAAAAACTTGAGACCGCAGTTCATGTTATTTGACAGCTCACTGACCATATGCAGCTTCCTGTACGATAGGGCCTACAGAACTGAACGTGTGCGTACAGTACACTTTGCGTAGTCTTGGGCCCCATGATGACTACCTTGGATCCATATTGTAACACACCGTCTGCTCGTGATTCTTAAGCTGTGACGTCACTTGAAAAATTTCTATAGCAACAGATTTGCCCTTAAACATGATGTGTTGAAATGACCCGATTACGCCGACAGCACAGCGAAAGCTCGAAGCACCCCCTCCCCCTCTTAATAGCGTCCTGCCTGGTGGGATCCAGCTGCAACGCTACGGGGCGACGCCCCCGGAAACCCCGGGTTTTTACAAAATTACGGGCATTACAGTGAAGCATTCAACGTTTTAAACGAATTTCAAATAACATTAGACGTGCACTAAACAGACTGACATGGTAAAATATCATTTTTATTTACAAGCATGCATGTGACTTGGACTAGTGTTCGGTCGATCTGATCATGCTTGTAGGTGATGAGGATAATGGTGTTACAGGCTGCATGGGGCTGTGGTACAATAAGTTTAGGTAAAAGCTTAAACCCAGCCAACAGAATTCAGTAATTAACAGCTATTTATGATAGATTCGCCGAAAATTGCACCAGTAATTATTTACTTGATTATTTTTTCATCCCATAGTTATCCCCCTTTTAAAAGTAAAAAACAATAAAATACATTTTTGTCACACGTATCATATCAACAAACACATGGGATTATCCTCTTTTCAAAGGGTAGGGCAAATGTCTTCCTATCCCCTGGGATTTTGGTTTTACCGTAGTAATAGGAGTATGACAAGACATTCACACGGGGCAGGAGGTGATTGCCCTGAAATGCTCTTTAATTGGCAAACACCTTTGTTACGGATTTGCCTTGAAAATCATTCTTTTCGTGAAATCGACAATTTTAGCTAGGGACCTTTGTATATACAGAACTTTAAACAGTATTTATGCATTCCCTGTCGAAGGGACAAATACTTATTCATTTGTCCGAGTCAGGAGACCTTAAAATCAAGCTTGGGTATGGTTTTGAATCCAATTTCCCCGCTGAGTGGACTCTGTTTATTTAGTCCAGAACATGAAATAAGCTGAACAGCCTGCTACAGTACTTAGGCAAGAATCCAATATAAGTCCAACATCAATGATTTCTGTTCATATGCCAGTATGCCAGATGTGGTTAATTATACCGGGTTCGCATCGACAAAATTCACCTGACGAATGATTCGTTTAGTCATGAAAGTACTACCTCAAAGGTGCACCCACATAATGCCTGTAACTCAGCCGGTACTAGTCCATGTATAGGCCTATCAGTATTACCAGGGAGCTGCTATTTAGCAACTCCCCGGTACCCATTTAGGGAGATGCCGCAAACCATGGTATAACTGTCGTTTTGTTGTTTAAACACCACGATGTGCTATATATATATATATATATATATATATATATATACAATGTCCAGTTTTCTGTGTCTAAATGTATACAACAAATACGTCATATATGTCTATGTATACATCACATAGGCATCTATGCATGTACAGTAAGTTGAAGTTCCTTCATGCTGTGGGTAACTCGGTATCTTTCACTACAGTACCGGAAGCAGGACGTGCTATTAGTGGGTGGTGGTGGGTGAGTTGCAGGAAATGCCACTCGTCATAGGATACCCATAACGATATTGTTCAGTTATTTACCAGTATAATTGTCATGCTCAGTATATATGAGCGTTATGGACTGATAGAGATGAACACGAGGCCGGACACTGTTTTGACATTTCCTGGTTATAAAATTCAGGTAACGTCTCACCACTGTCTTGCGTCTACATTATTTCCATGGCTAAGGCCAAGACAAACCACAAACTGAGTTCTCCTTATACGACTCCTGCAAGTATTGTAGCTTTATGAAATGACAACCCAGCCACGCCCTCCCATGAATCCAGCCTCGGCAAACTGGCGTTTATGGGAAACAGACTGTAATATACATGGCACTTGCAAGCATGGCGGACGTGTATTTCTCCTGCACCTATATTGGCGTTTAGAGTATGTATATAAAAGAGGAGTCCTGCTATGAAGGTAAACATGGCACTGACCTGGGTAATCCTAGTGTCGTTGTATAAGCTAAATGTACAATACCTACAGTTCATGGCAGGGACAAAACTGAACAGACAGTAAATTTTACTACGGTACTGGTAAGTGCATTCACAGGAAGTGACTATCTCCGCAGAACGATCCAATGCTTCACAAAATTACGAGGCATTTTCCACAATTTTAATCTATTAAATGACCGATTAATATACATGGCACAAACGTATGGAGCTGTTCGAGACGGGGTGAACCTTGTCGTAAATGTTCTGGACCAGGAAAAACAGTGGGGATGGGGCAATCTCCTCTACTTTCAAGGGTGCGGGACATCCCAGCCCCCACCTGTTGAAGCCCATGTTTTTAAAGGATAAATGACCCAGCATATAAGTTACTTCAAAATTATTGAGGTCCTCAGTTTTAAGAAAAAACGAGTTTACATTTGGAATGTTTGTTTATGAAAAACCAGCATTACAAACGAGAAAACTCATCACATTCCAGCGTTACTAGATCTTCGTTAGTTTCTGAGATACTGAATACTTGCATCTGAATATTGACCTATACATTGGATATTAAAGATTCTCTAAGAAAATTTCTGACATGTCATGCTCATGCAATTGCTTAGGTCATTTAGATATTCTATACAAGTTGCTTCACCTACAAGGATATTGTACTTGTAATTGCCTGAATTCCCAAAATACCTTCCTCGACAAACGACTATATATATATATATATGTGTGTGTGTGTGTGTGTGTGTGTGTGTGTGTGGTTTTGAAATTATTCGATAGCCTTAAAGGTTATTGTACTATGTATGCATCTATTCTTTGTTTGCACAGCTCCTCAGCTTCCCGGGAATATGTCTGTACAAGGAATATGCAGTACAGCCTGCCATGTAGGCAAATTCCGTGATAGTTCCATGGTTGCACCACTCCAACTCGTGACAATAAAAAAATAAAGAATGATTTTATAGTTTGTTGAAAACAGAGATTGTAACGTCACAATACACGGACTTGTCAATATACCAGATTTTTGAAAATGAAAACTCCTTTGGGACGATGTTTCCACAACCAAATAGACATGAAGATTAGGTTTTTGGCACGCAGTATAGAATTTTGCTCGCTTTCTTAGGTCTTACCTAACTGTGAGTCTTTATTTTCTTTTCTACAAATTAAATCTGTAGGGACCTAATCAGACAAGTCTATTGTGTAAGAAGACAAAGGCAGACTAGATGACATATAAAGTTGCTATGCAGCAATGTTTGTTTGTCTGTTAGGCCACCGGCGGGCCCCTAGCCACGGGGGGGGGCATTTCTGGGCAATGCCCCCCAAAATATTTCTGCCCCAGATGAAAATTGAAACTGCACAATAATTAATGTGGTGGAATATTTTATGCCCCCAGTCACAACATTTTCCCCCCATCACAATATTTGTCCCCCTAAAAATGTGAAGCTGGCTACGGGCCCGGCCACCGGGAAGCATTTTCAAAATTTTTGTTCTTTAAGGTTGATGTTTCTGAATGTAACGACAAAGCAAAGAGGAAACACAGGAAATGCCTTATACCTGTATTTCCTGATATCAAAGAGGACAAACTGAAATTAGACGTGTTTGCAAATTGTATCTCACTGATACAACAAATAAATTATTTAGGGGTGATTGCAGAGCAATAATAAGTGACAGATATTGCTTTTGCTTCATTACCTACTTCGTCACCTGTGCCGAGTTGGGGTTGTTTTTACTTTCCAAGGTTACCCCACGGAGCGGACACTGTTTGCTGAGCCCCTTTTTGGCTTCTCAACATGGAATATGCTATATCAGCCCACTACGTAGACAAACGCAAGTAAGGTCAAGTCACGGAGCTAAAATCAAATCAATCTGAGTTTATAGATACGGAGATTTTAAATAGCGCCTTTAATTCTCTTCAATCATATGAAATGTTAATTTGTATATTCTTGCACGGTTAAATTCATGACATATATCTCACATAAGTGCTCTGATTTGCTTGCACAGTTAGTATGCAATATCTGTATCGTCAAACAATAGGCTGTTCTTCTTAGTTGGTCTGCCGAGACCGACTGCATGCATCCAGTGGTTAGAGCATCCGACTTGCAGCCGGAAGGTCGGGGTTCAAACCCTGGCGGGGTCATTTCAAAGACTTTAAAAGATGGAACCTTCAGGGTACTGCCATTATGCTTGATGCTCAGCATAAACAATGGAGTAGGGAGGGCCGACTTAAACCAACTGTAAAACCTCTTCTAACTAACTCAGTTGGTCTGCTAGCCGTTTTAATCCGCCGTCCGTAGGGAGGGATCTAAGAAGTACCCGTCACAACCGCCCTCGTAAAAAAATTGTTCGATGTTTGAGAGTCCTTAGATGTAATTCGATGCTGTATTTAGTGTTGTTTTTGAAGTAACCCTAATTGAAAGTTTCATATTCCATTTATAAGGTTTGATATTCTTGAGGGAATTATTCAAATAAGAAGAAATTCAATTTGTCCAGCTCAATCAACCAACGTTACACAGCAAGGTCGAGGACTGAGTCGACTGCATCAGGATTTTGATACCAACTTCATACAAACAAGGCACATGCATGGGCAAATTCAGCTGGCGATACATACTAACTACTGATCCTATACAACATTTTGTCCTCACTGCAGGTGAATCAAAACACAAGTGTACTTGTCCTAGATTATTGAAGATAGGCCTTCGCATATGTAGTGCTTTCTTGATCGCACCCCACAACAGGTCAAGGTCGTGCAATATAATTCACTTTGAATTTAAGTTAATATGAGAACGAATTTTAATCAAAGCAATGGTCTGTGACAAAAGCACACCTACACGCTTAACTTAATAGAGCACGTTATTTATTTTAAGAAGGTGATGTATACCAAGATCAACTGATTAACTTCTACTGTATGGCTGCTTGCACAATTTTTCGCCGTCATGAGTAGTGCTCTTTACAAAAGAGTGGTACTGTAGGCCTATACCGTACCGGTACTTGCTTGATAGTAGGCTGTATGTTAGCAGATATGACTAAAAAGGACAAAAAATCTTTGATCTAAATGAGGGAGCTTCTTGGTAAAAGTCTTATTCTAAACATTTAAACCTTCAAAGTTCTACCCCATTACGTTTCTCAATGATGGTCCCTGGTTTGACATATACTTTAGCCTATGCCTTCATTAGTCGTGCGTACATACATAAGCGCACGGGACCACTTTCATTTTAGACGGGGGAGGGGTAAGCACAAAAGACCGAAAATAGCATAAAGGCTGTATTTTAGGCCAGAAAATAGCTCATTTTCTGGCTTCGTGTTAACCCCCCCCCCCTTCCTCGTCGGATTGTATGCCTTCATGTGTACATATCTCTTCATGGTGTGCAATAAGGTACTTGTGTGCTTTTCTAGGTTTTTGGTAATCCGTCGATTTTTCATTCCAATGCAATTTAAAGGTTCGATCAAAGAAACCAACACCACAAGTAATCCAACACAAATGTACGGAAAACTGTCACCTTTGTGTATGACGTTGTGTTCTCTACTTAGTTTTAATCTATCTGATGCAGCTGAGTTCTCTCTCAATCTCAGGTGATTAACTTTTAATGCAAAAAGAAAACTTATCTTTTTCTCATTGTTATTTCAGTGGGAAAACTAACCACGTGCAGTAATAGCAACATCCATTGTTTCACTGATGATAAAAGGTGCCTGTACTTTTCGTGCAATGAAGGCTGTCCTTGTCTATGTACGTACGCAAGTTAATTATGCATTCCAGTTCTGTGTGGCGTGTGACTCACGGAATACCTAATGAAAGTGACTATGAGCCTATCGATCTCTTCAATATTACAAAGCTCCCCAACATACAAATGCTAAAATATACATGATTTCAAGCCTTCTTGGAAGAAGTGACCACTCGTCCCTTGGATCTGCGGTTCTGATAGAATGTGTAGCTTCATACGAGTTTTTATGTGCTAGGATCTCTCTCTGTCTCTGAGATATGTTCAGTTTTCTTACTCTACTAGTAATCAGTTGATTTTTGAGGTTACGAGGACTGAGGTCAATTCTACAGGGAACTCTCAGCAAAAGTTACTTTTTACTCCACTAGAAGCGATGATTAATGGTTTTAAAGGATACAAAGATAAAAGTTGAGGAAAGAGGACACACTGAGATAAGTTGAGAAAAGAGATACATTGAGGGAAGTTGACTAGATGTAGTCAACTTGTTGGTTTATATGTAAAGAAAGACAAAAGATTTCGCTGATGGGACAGGTCAGCAAGGGTGAGGGGTATTTCTCAACTTGAAAGGTAAAGAATACAACGTTTATAAATAGTACTTAATGACATCTTTTCAGGGAGAGAAAGAGAGAGACAGCTTAACAGGCTGACAGGCAACAAGCTTTGTAAATATGTGTTCGTATATAGTTTTGTAGATCTTGCGCTGACAGAAAATATACTAGTGGCAAAGTTGTAAAATTCTGTGTCCCTGTCATGAATTGTGTGGAACGTAGCTGTTGTCTTGGTGGTAGGAGTATGTCATCAACTCACAGTTTACCTTCACAGCAGGTGTTGACTGTTTACGTCTCTTCACGTACATGTGGTATTGCGAGTGCGGTCAGTGTGGGTACAGGAGTAACACACTTCCGCCGGGCAGTCAAACTCACAGCAGGAAGCTGCCACTCGCTCACAGTGAGATCACGTTACAATACAATAAGCCTGCTTACTTGCATCGGCGTAAGAGACGGGGCTAGAGGGGAACTTCCCCCCCCCCATTTATTGGACATCCCAAATATTTGGGCAAAATCTGCATGAATATTCGTGCAAAATTCTTCTAAAAAAAGGCTCAGATGTTTGGGCAAAATATTGTGGCTTCAATTCAGTGGTCCCACTTTTGCTTATTTGGTGGCGTAATTGGCGAGGAAGGGGCACTATATAGTATGTAAAACAAAAATTGATTCCATCATTTATACAATAATTGATCCCCCAAAACCATCATGGGCAATATTCAACTTGTAATACGGAAGTTATCCATTTTCAAACCAAGTATCTTCACCAGGGTGTGCTTTAAACAAATCTGAATGAATGTTAAAAAAAAAACATTGGGGCAGTAGGTGTCGGTTACCATGAATACTGTGAATTCTGTTGTATTCGACTTGGGTACACGGTAGATTAGTAGATGCTCTTCACCTTAGGCCTATATAAGTATTTCACTAAGAATTTCTAACTGGTGACTTGCTCGTTCGATCATGTGTCGCAACAGGTTTTCTCTGGGGAAACAAGTACGTTTGATCCTAAGGCACTGTTCGGTGTACAGAAAGACTGATTGATGGAAAATAACGGTCCGTAGGTTTCGTAAATAGGGATGTATTACAGTAAAAGCCTGTCAAATGTTCAAGGGTATGTCTAGGAAAGGCAACTGGCATAAAAAAAACTTCCGTGGTAAACCAAATGGAAGGTGAAAAGAATTTATATAAGTTAATAAGCTAAGTATAGGGAAGAGCTATGTCTATTCATACTGATAAAGAAACCTCTCTATTCCATTCGTATAAGCCCATTGTTGTTGATACACTCGTTTGGCTAAGATCACCTTTAGAAATTTGCTTTTTTCAGCAAGACTAGAAAGGATGTATACGTGATAGATCTATGATGTAAGTCTAACAGCTAAGAGTAACTTATCCTTGGTGTCCCTTTTACTGACGTAGTTCCACTTGAGGACAGTCTGATTGATTCTCGCTTTCAAGTCCAACAACCGAAACCGTAGGGCGAAAACAAGAAACAAACCTAAGGGGGTTTTCCCCTCGAAGGAGCTGCAATTTACGTCTTCTGAGACAGACTTAACGTGACCAACACCTCCACTGACCTTTAGACCAGGAAGGTGTCCGTGGCAGCTCCCTGTTTAGACCTCCAAAACTATGGATGTTCCATACGTATTAACCACGTTTTGGACTAGCTGAAAAAATACTACAAACGATCTTAGCCGTAACGATGTAAAAGCCTTTTCATGTTATTTCTGAATGTGGACAGGAAATTATTTCCTAAAAGAAAACAATTAACTGTTTATATTTCTATTTAACTGTCTTACTATTACAGTACTACTCCGGAATGAATTTCGCGTAAAGAGAACCAAGACTATTATTACAGTATAAGAAAACGGATCGTTTCCCAAACCCACAACTGTTTGATGACACGTGCTTAGTTCGGGTGTGGTCACTTTGGGCTTTAAGAGCGTAAAATGTGTTAAGCGAAGAATATTCCTCACGCATGAAGTAGTCATGCTGAACGTGCATGAGTCATTTATCTGTAAAACTTACGAATGATTTGATAAAGTAGGTCAAATTAGACCATCTAATCACAATCACCTTGTGTATTTCAGGGACTTTGCTTTATAGTGTTTTAAGTGTTTGATTTTACAGGTCACTTTAAGTTTCATCTCGTCACACGTTGATCAGTTTCGTCCTATCGGCCTATGAGTAAATATCACAAAAATGGCGTGTACTATATTCTTATATCATTGACGTATCATCATACTTTAAAGGGAAAATTGCGTTTGTTTTACAGAAAATAAAGAATGATAGACAATTCAAAATAAGGCAGCACTGTAGCTTTCGTTTAAAGAAATAGGGCTCTCACAGGAAGAAATTCGGTTATTTGTTGCACAAAAGTAAGTTGTTCGCCCAAACTTTCAAAAATTCAAATGATGCACAACACCCTTTACTCTTGTAATGCATAAAATTTTGAGGAGACAAAGCAAGTCGCTAGTGTTTATTGGTGAGACTGAACGGTTTAATAATGATTCAATGCATTTTCTTTGTACAGTATGCTATGTTGGTGCATTTTAAACGCAGTATTTCAGTTTAAGTCTAAAAAGCTTGGAAAATGAATCCAAAATGGTTCAATTATCATCCTCATACGACATTCCTGAGCTGGATGTAAAATTTTGAAGTTTAATCACCCGATTCGGAATAGCAGATTACGCAATAATGTGCGATGTCATCAGTGTACAGTACTACTCAAATTACTGTACCACCTTTGGTTTACTTTATTATTTTTTCGAAAGCCACTGCACCTTTGCCAAAATTTAATCACCGTCTTACTGTTACAGGGTGACTCAAGACTATACAGTAGATACAAGTTCGCTCTGTACGACATACTCTGCAATAAAACAGTTAATATCCACGGTCACGTAAACATTTTACTTTCAAAAAGAAAACCCCAACAGCAAGTTGTACAGTTGTATAAGAAAGACATCACAAATAATTGCGCTATCGACTTTTTTAAATTAAGTGAATAAATTTCAACAGTAAAGTTATGAAAATGGGAGCTGGATGAATGGCATTCATTTTCCAACCTCTATATTATGTACTCTTGTAATTCTAGACTTTAAAGTAGATATGGCATCCCCCCCCCCCAAACAGAAAGTTGCTTGCACTAACTGACCAAACATATTTATTTAGGACTATCTCCATAGGTCCAAATGCAGTTGGTGACTGCACTTTGATTGACATTCATTCAAAGGATACAATTTCACTCTGACTGGTCAACAATGAATCGTACAGTCAACTGAGTTTGACAATTTATCCCACACACTGTGTTTGACCATGGAGTAATATTGTCTCAGGGCAGGCTAATGTGGCTGTCTAAAGGCCTGTCCACACAGGATGCGTATGCGTTCCGTATACGTCACGTCACGTCGATTTTACGCATCCTTCCGGATACGTCAACTCGCATGTCTGTCTGTATAGAATGGGTCAATTTCGATGCGTCACTTCGAGATGCAGCGTGTAGTTTACAGTTACAATGCATGCTGATTGACGAAAAAGGTGTATGAAGGTCATAGCAAGGTTCACGGTACATATTCAGTGCATGTCTGGAGGTGAAAACTCCCCCCTCTCCAGTCTCCCGAATGAGAATAGTATTTGAATGAAACATTACAGTGAACCTCAATGAAAAACGAAAACAACACACTGAACATGATTTCCATGACAAGAAAATATACAGTACAAGGCCACGCATGACCCTCATGAAGTGCCGGTAATCATATATCAGCATTATATACGGTGCAATATCTATTCATATCTTCTCATGTACCGCGAGATGTCCCTGTGCAGTCATGTCTAGTACCCAGACTACTCCTCCTCACCACCCCACCAATGAGTACAACTGTTTTTCACTACCGAAGTCAATAATATTGCGAGGGTGGTGTGTTCCCAAACAATCTTACGCGTGCGTATACATTCTCAATGTTGAGAACATGTTTTTTGCAAACAAAAATGAACTTTTCTACCCATTTTACAGGCGTTTTGTTGTCATTTTGAGCTCAAACATTGCACCATTTTGCTTCCAAAAGCCTTTAAATTGCATTTTCCGCCCAGGGAACACCCCTCCTCTCAGACCCCTCCCAACCCCCTCCGAATAAATCTGTGACAACGTATTTAGCTGCAATGTCATTCAAATTTGGCCCTGTTGTACCGTACGTCCTTCTAATGTGATGACCCTGTACGAGTGGAACCTGAACCTCAATACTATGGCCGGTTTTCCTTCTTTTGTGATGAATATGTTCTCAGGATAACATTTTATGAGAGGAAAACATGGCAGAAATCAAATCTGACGCATGTTGACGTACGTCAACTCTGTTTCTGAACGCACATGGACTTTGCCAGAAATTGACGC
>WURT03425478.1:0-22764 GCA_009936505.3 Holothuria glaberrima
AATTTGTTCACCCAAACAATTATGCATGCAAAACCACACCTTCGTCACCCCTGATTTGAAATCCACCAATCAAATCATTTTTATTACGCTACGTCAGACAAAAACAGACGCCTTCTACAGCATGTACAAAATGTTCGTTAATAAAGAACTACTGAGAATTATCACTACACTGTCTGAACTGAACTACAGTTAGTATACTAAGGGGGTTCTTACCATCTCCCTGGTATACTAAAATAACACTCACAAAGTTACAGTTACTGTAACTTAAATTGTAGTCTTTGGCCCTTAGCGAGTCGCTTCGCTTTCGAAACAGTAAGATGTAAAAGAGATTCTTGGTGCGTAACTACTACTATCGGTTTAGGCCCTAGTAGTGGTAGAAAACAAAAATTTTACCAGCCTGTGACACCACGTCTCAAAAACATTATGTTTAAGTCTTCAATAGATAAAA
Source organism: Holothuria glaberrima (assembly GCA_009936505.3). Taxonomy (NCBI): domain Eukaryota; kingdom Metazoa; phylum Echinodermata; class Holothuroidea; order Aspidochirotida; family Holothuriidae; genus Holothuria; species Holothuria glaberrima. The sequence continues at coordinate 449 of WURT03425478.1, forward strand.
TAAAACTGTCCTGTGAATAATGCTCTCTCTGTATGGGAGGTGAACACTATGGTGAACCAGGAAGATGACACTGCATTTCTCTGGGTAAACTGCAATATCCCACGGTACAGCACAGGCCGTATGGAAACTGCTGTGGTAGCTTGTTGTGTGCATGAAACACAGGGTTAGCAAGGTCAACACGTCTTGCGTAATGAGTGGAAATACAACCCATGCATGTAACCACTCTTACTAAATGAATATGAAGCAATACAAAGCATTGCAATGTAGGCGAGGCTTATCGTTCGATAATGAGCCAGTTTGATGAGGAAATTGTTGCTTCTTTTTCTCCATATTTTGTGAGATAAGTGTTGATCTGTTGCAAGTTATTTGTGATTCATGTTTGAAGAGGGGAAGAGGACACAATGAGATTACTGTACTTTGGTGTCATTTTCTGATATCTTTTCAAACGCAGTATTTCCCTTTAAAATAGTTTTGATTATCTCGCAGTAAAATTTTATTACAATCATCTCATTAACATTAAATGAATTTTAAGTCCTTAAAAAGAAGAGTCCTTGTCAGGCTTTGCTTATTAACAGTACTGAGTTTTCATGCCATTTAAGATCATTGGAAATATGTGAACTGAGGAACTTAAAGGAATCCTTATCTTCAACTGTCTGACCCTTAGTTGTTAAAGACCCCTTCTTTGACATGTTAATTACATGTTTACCAAAACAAAATGTCTGTATTGCTGACACTAATGTCGGTACTGAATGGGATCTGCCAAGAACTGTCTCAGCAATTTTGATAAATGGTTGTAGTAAACACTATTTTTCAGTTTGGTCAGTTGGTCTTGTCGCATTATCTCTTCAGCAGTTTTGCATTGTCATTAATAAAGTCTAAGACTGCTTGAATGTGAAAAATGAAGTACATACATTGTAGCTACTAAATTGTGATGTACAGTGTGAGTTAAATGGAGGGTACCTTCCTTTTTTCAGTACTCAGCCAAAGAAAACAGCGAGAGTGAAGAGAAGGACTGTGATGACAGGAGTAATGAAGAAATTCGACTAAGTGCTCTTGACACAACCATCAGTAAAAAGGACCAAGAGGCATTTGAGACATGGCAGGAACATGATGATGCCCAGATGGACTTTTGTGAACCCCAGGGTGAGGATCAATCACTGTTTCCTTGGTCAAGAAATGTTTGTTTGTAATTCTCTTGTATAGCAGCTTTAAAGTTCACATCTGAACTGGGATGAAGTAGAAGTTATGTAGTTTGCTCCATTTCTGATACATGATTGGCAACAAATTTTTCTCTTGGCTTTAAAATTACAGATGAAGATTCTGTTGACATGCAGTATGTAGACCTCACCATCAATCCAGAGAGGTACACCGGCTATAAAGGAAAGTCTCCTAGAAGAATATGGAACTCAATTTACAAAGAAAACTGTTTTACGTAAGCTTTCTATTAAGTCATTGTTTTATGTTCCTTTTATAATAATCAGTTTTCTTGACTGTTGCATAAGGCCGTTAAAATGTCAAATCTTCCTCAAAAACTATTCTGTCAAAATGCCTGCTTTATCAAGCTGGCACAGAGGAAGTAGTTTAGCTTTACTACAGACTTTTCTAAGTAGAAAACAAGAATGTGAAAATTTTGACATTTCCTCTAGTTTAAATAGAATCTATACAAAATGCTTTCTAGGTTTATGAACTTTGTGAATCTTAAAAGATAATACAGTAGCATTTGCTGAATTTGCAAATATTGAATACTGTACAGTTACAAACGGTTGAATGCTACAAAAGACCTGCAGGAGAAGGTGTAAGAGTCAGAGTGGCTGTATGGGAGGGGTGTAGCACACTCAGAGTATGGAAAATGCTATTTCTCAGGTAAATGTTTGGGAAAAATCAGGCATTTTCCTGGACAACACAGGTCTTTCTCAGACAAAATAGTCCCCTCCCCCTTTTCCCAGTTAAGATTTCCCTATCCATTCCTGTAATTGAATAATTTAGTCTCTATGATAGATTAAACAACAACGGCCCTATAGTTTAACCATGTGTTACTCTGTTAGGCAAATGCTAGAATGAGATGACAAATTTTAGCTGTATTCCTTTGACATATTGATATTCTGTAGAATAATACAACACTTTCATACACTTCTTGGAGTATTGAAGGTATAGCAATAGAGAAAAGATGTTTTTTCACCCATTTGATAGGTAAATGAAAACATGAGGCTACACAGTGCAATTTAATTTATAGGAAGTATTGATTTCATCCCTACATGATGAGAGTAACAAATTATTATGAAATCTAGCTATTTGGGGTCAAGCCTATATGTATGTTGGCAAGTTTTGATTTCTTTCCACTTCACAAATACTTTGTTTTTATCTTGCAGACCTGATCCAGAAATAACAGGATATGAAAGTTTTGCATCTCAAAAGTTTGTAAAAGGTAAAATTAGAACTGCCTTGTTTTTTATTTTTTTACTCATTAAAGTATGAATTATGTAAGGTAGGTCATTAAATATTATCAAACATTTGCAGGGTTATAGCCAAGAAATATTTAAACCAAGTAAGCAATATTTCAAGTGTTTGCAGCATTGCTCCAGTCATTAGAGGGAAATGTTACCAATGGAAAGGTCTTGTTTTAGTGCTTCTTTACCATTATAAGCTAAAAGTGCAAACCAGATGCCCAACTTAAAACTGGGCTTTGAGTGAAAAATTAAAGTCCAAATATGGTTACGAACTAATGTAATTGGTATGGCTAGAACCATGATTTTGAATAATTAGAAGGTGACTTTGATTAGTTCATAGTAATTATACGTGTAACTTGTATGTGTATAACAGATCAGAAAGAAATAATGAAGGTGGCTTTATTCTGTCTGTAATGTTGTGCTTTAGATGTAGGTACCTTGAAAAATAAAGACTTGTGTTTAAATTGTAACATCAAAACAGATGTTTGTGGTTAATGAATAACTGGTGACATGAGCAAGTGGATTTGAGGTAACTTAAAGAGGAAGCAGTTATTGTGACATCAGGTAGAATACATTTCACACCATGAGCATGCCCCCTACATTGAATAGAGTCATAGGGTCATGTAGGAAATCTTTTCTTTTATTCCCTTCACATTTCTCATTATGTCTGATAAGAACCCTCTGTAAACTAGAATTATGCTTTAGTTTTAGCAATTTTTCAATGTCAGAGACATAGCTTCAAAAGCTGATGCATCAAATCATTTCACCAAAATGAATTTAAAAGTTGTAAGACAGAACTCATGGACTCATGGTGAGATGGGGAGTATCTTTTGGTATAAGGACATTTAGTTTTCATTCTGCTGTAGGATTCTCTATCATAGTGATGTCTGTCACAGTACATGCACTCAAAATTTTCAACTTCAACACATTGTTTTTCATTCTTAATTAACATTTTCTTCATTTTGTAATCTTTCCCTTTTTTGATTTGTAAGCATCTCAGTACCTGGCAGGTAACTCGGGTAGATTTGTTGGTATTAGTGCAATTAATGCATTTAGTTGATATACTAGCCAACTTTTATGTTTCTCTGGAGCCATTGTGCCTTCTGTTTTTTCTGTTCCAATAGTCTGTTTTATATGTTCATTATGTTTGTTTACTGCTTATTATTCATCAGGTGGTACCTTAGCCTTTATTCATTCATCTCTTGTTGTTCAAGTCATTGCTTGTAGTTGCTTCTTGCCTTTGTTCACTGCATTAGATCTTCATGTAACAGTGCATGAATTAATTTGTTGTATGGTTTGTACATGCTTCTGATTCCACAGAAGGACTGCATTGTGAGATCAAGGAGCCTCTAGCTACTCCCTGGTCAGACGGACTCTTTTTTGTCATGCTTATGTCAGGGAAAGCAATATTGCTATTGCAGTCTGTTTCTCTCATGTGTATTTGAGGATGTTTTAATTCATTCATGCCTTGTATTTTGAGACGTGACTGCCAATAAGTATTTTGTCTGTGGTTCTTCAATATCGCTTTTTTGTTAATTATTTTCATAAGCATACAAAACATGTCAGACATGGGAGGAGGGAATGGGAGGGGGGGGTCAAAGACTTTGAAAATATAGGAATGGGCAGTGATAGGGTGGTGGGGGGAGGGGAAAGGGGAGGATGAAGAGAGGTCCTTTGATAGAGCACAGGTTGCATGCTGGTGAAAATAATGAAATATTGATGATCCCTTCGGGACATTGATGGAAATGTTATCGGGGTGGGATTTATAAACATTTGCTTAAGTTCTTGCATAAGTCAAAATACTTGCGCACTAGGTAAGAACTTTCTTAAGTGGTATTCACGAAAACAACTTATGCAGTTTGTAAAGATACTCTACGTAACTGCAACAGATGCACATTAACCAATCGTGTGTGCGATTGAATCTTGCTTCGTCACATTTTGAGCTACTCACATTGACTGCTATTGTTAAAACAACACGCACAGTCTTCTGTGGCAACACGTGCACTCCTACGTTCTACACAACTATGCACATCGGGTGCTTCTTTTCTGTTTTACTATGGCTTTTCTATACTTAAGACAACTTTGAAGCTTGTGTAAAGTTACGCAAAAAAGTTACAAACTTTTTCCTTTGTGAATACCAACTAAGAATGATATGTTGTGTAAGTCAGACTTACACAATTTTTTGTGCAAAAGTAGTCTTTATGAATCTGGCCCCAGAATTTTTTAGGTGGAGTCAGTTATTGCTTGAAAAATAGAAATGATAATGTTGGCATTTGGGTAAAGACTGGGCATTAGTTTAAGTGAAATTGTTCATGTTGGGTTAAATTGATATATTGGTAATTGATACCAGAATGGGGCTTTGCATGAAAGATAAGGGTAATGATCAGACAATATAAGTTGTATTAATATGGTTTTTTTTGTTGTAAAGCAGGTCACAATTCAAGTTAAACTATTTGCACACTCACTTGAAAATCTTCAAGAAAGTTGCAGCACTTACTGATCATAGAGGTTGCTTTCCTCTGATTTGTGTTTGTCTAAAATTATTATAAGTTTTTTTTTTTTTTTATTGGTTTTCATTTGAAGCGTCAGTTTTAGATTGTTGATTTGGAAGATAAACACCTTGATAAATATAACTCAGCAAAGTTAATATCAGTCTAAATCCAGATGTTATACATCTAATCTGCATCTTAACGTTAGCATTCATCTGGCACTTTTGTACTCATCTCAAACCTGCTAGCAATGCAACAATTTTCAGCTGGAAATAACTTTGTATAGCAGATAAAAAAAAAATCAGTTATACCTTTGAAGACAAGCAGCTTTTAAAAAAATAAAATGTATACATTATCTCGTCTCAGTGCTGCATTCAGTTAAGTTTGCCCTAGCGTGTTTAATATATATGACGCAAACTCCCACCTAGTAACAATCATCAAAAGTGTAAGTGTTTGCTATGAGCTAATGTTAATAATAATTTACCTCTTCAGAGTTGGCGGAATGTGTTTTTTGGGAGGTGTTAATTTTTGTAAAGGTGTTCCTTAAATGTGGACTGACATGAAGTAGTTTCAGAGGTCATAGGAAGTATAAACTACCTGCCAAAGTGTTACTTTATTAAACTCTTCTGTTTTCTAATAATCCTGAAGTCCAGTAATTAGTCATAGGTGAATTTGTCCGTGAAGGAAAGTACACGTTAGTTATGTTAATAATTCATTCAGTACATACTGTATCAGCATCCTTATCATGGTGAGATAACTAGTACCAGCAGTAATGCAGTCATATTGCTGATAATGAAGTATTCTGTTATTACATCCCAATGAACAATTGTGGGAGACAAACAGTTGAGAAAAAATTTTATTGGTAGCCTTTACTGAAATGGACCTGAATGCTGTGGTGAATTTGAAGCCTATGCCGCCATAAATTCTAGCTGGAAAACGTTAGTCTTGGAAATAGACATCTCCTACCTGGCAGATGAAGATACAGAAAAGTGGGGTGAGGAAGAACAGGAAGGGGTTGAAAGACAGATATCACTACAGTATGTCCCAAACTGAAGTACTAGCTAAAGACTAGCAAGTATATACACACATTACCAGTACCTTTCTAGACCTACCCTTTGAAGCACTGGAAGTCAACTAGATGAATGAAGTCATTAGTAATTAGACATTAGCACTCTCAGTGATTCTCATCACTTGTGTTCCTAGGGCTTTGATGTTGTGTGCATTGTTTAAATCAATAATCTCACTTAGGAGTTGTCCCTTTGCTTGCATTTTCTCTTGGTTTATAGGTCGGCATTTATTTATGTTACAGTTTGTGGGTCTTTGACCCCCTCCCACCCTTAAAGTGTATCCAAAGTCTAAAATTTAAAAGTATATTTTACAAAGCTTAAAAAATACATCCAGGACATTCTTGAGCTGAGATATAGAATGTTGAAGCTTATTCACTCAATTTAAAATGGTATATTGTGCAACAATTTGTGATGTGATTCTTGTACTACTCAAAAACCGTCTTTGTATTTCTTTGTTTTTTCGAAAGCCACTGCATTTTGTCCCAAAATATCATCATTGTCTCGCTATTGTAGGGTGACTTGGCTGTAAAAGCTCTCTCCATACAAAATGTTTTGTAAGGGAACAGCTAATGTTCCAAGGTCATGTAAGATTTTAATGTCAAAAGGAAACAAAAGCAGGTGTTGTGAGTTGTACAAGAAGGACACCACAACTCTTTGCACAGTTGAGTGTTTCAAATTAAGTGAGTAAATTTCAACATTTTATATCTCAGCAATGGAGGAAGCTATGAAAATGGGAATTGAAATGAAATTTATTTTCCAACCTCTAAAATACATATTCTTGTAATTCTAGACATTAGGTTCATTTTAAGTGCATTTAGAACTCCTGTGAAAACCATGTAAAAATGGGTGGTACTTATCAACTATAACTGTAATTTTACAAAGGAATATCAAAAGCAAGTATCTGTAGGGTTTATTTTGTTTTTACTTTCGCAGGTCTGTGCCTTGAAAAAAGAGTATTTTATCGCCTTATATCTGGCCTTCACAGCAGTATAAACATACATCTCTGTGCAAGGTATTTGTTGAATGGTAAGTGTACATTCAACTTATTGTTTGCCTGCATGAGGCATTTCAAGGTAAAATAGTGATAAGGATCCAATGCAAGTGAAAACGACTTTGCCAGACTTGATTCTTTCACTTCCATATCTGAACCATCTGTCCTGTGTGTCGTCAAATGTTACAGTAGAGTGGGGGTGCCATAATAGTGTTGGCAGAGATGAGTAGTTTTACCAATGAAATTTTGCAGTTCATTTGAATGATTGGCTTTAGATTAGTCATTTTAATACTACAATGTGTAATTATCACAAGGTTAAGAATCATGTATTAAAATGAGTTTGAGGAATGTAGAAAATATAAATACCATATTAACTTTCTTTGCACAGAGGGAAAATTGGGAAAGGAAATTTGGGGACCTAATGTGGAGGAATTTACAAGAAGATTTCACCCAGATAGTACAGAAGGAGAAGGACCAATCAGACTGAAGAATTTATTTTTCACATATCTTATTGTTCTACGGGCAATTGACAAAGCTGCACCATCATTAGCCAATGAAAAGTTTTACTCAGGTAATGGCACATTTTGGTGTCATCTTATGTTAATTTGATTTTTCATCTTATAAGGCTTATTGTTTCCTTTTATCAAAATCAAAAAAAAAAACCCCTATACCTCTAAACACCAATGTTGTCAATACAACAGATTTCAAGAAATTTATTACTTTTGTTTGTGATGCACAATATGCAGCAAAGTTTTAACTTGATCTATAGAGAGGGAAAGATAGTAAACATTCAAGCTGTATCAAAATTTAAAATAAAACAAGTTTCAATTTTCAGTTTTCTTTACAACAAAAGGATACTGAGGTAATTGACACATTTTCCATTTCTGTCTGTAGCAGTGTGGAAAAGCGAAAGGTTATTTTTTTTTTTTTTTTTTTTTTAAATTTATGACAAGAATACTGTAGCCATCTTGGAAAAGAAGTATCTTGAGTTAGAAGTGGAAATTCCTGTAGTATTTGGAAGGGCATGAAAGAAATTATTTTGTCTTTCTCAAAGGACTGCAATAAAATGCCATCTGAAAATGTCTTGATGAAAATTTCAAAACATAAAGTCTCTGTAATCATGATTGACTATTTGAATAATAAGAAATCTGGTGTAAAAGTTATTTCATGATATATCAAGAGCCTTTAGAATTAAAATTTCAATGAGATGCTTTTTTAATACCATATTTTGTAATTACTTTTTTAAATCAATGTTCATTAAGGTATCCCTGAAGAGGATGCAGATGTTAGGGCAGCAGTCTTGAGTCTCTTGAAGATCATCAGGAAGTTTCCAAGTCACTTTAATGAAAGTGTCATGTTCCAGGGAGATGCTCAACAGCTCATGGTAAGGGTCTTTTACTGAAATCCGCTAACAAGTAATTGTATCACTTAAAGTGAATCCTTAAAAAATCAGTGGACTCAATTTTTCATCCAATATAGCTATGTGTAGTGGTTGTGAGGGGGTTCAAGATTGGTGTCATGAGGGCTTCTGATTGTCTGCTTCAGGTGTCTTTGCTTTATGTATTGTTCAGAACAACTGTCTGGTAGTGATTATGAGCAAGAGTCCACCCACCTCCCTTCCTCACCCCTCCCCCACAGCCTTTGGTAAAGTGGCTGGAGACTGACAGCACACCCTTGTCTGGATAATGGGAGTGTTACAGGGTGGACGAATTAGGTAGAAATTACTTTTCACTGTATTTACTATCCTTGGAAGATGAGTCATAAAGAGAAGGGATCTATACCACCCCTTCTTTCCTCTTTAACTGTTTCTTACCTGCCATAATAACCTTGCAAATTGATGACATGGTGGTCCTAGATGCCTATTTAATTTCTTGTTTGCAGATGTTAATACACAGTTCAGATTCTCAGACGAATTCAAGTTCATCACCCTTTTAGGAGTTTTGGAAAGTGTTTTTCTAAGTTGATAGATTGTTGTTTCACCTTTCAGAAGGTTTGGTCAATATTGGATGAGTATCCTTACAGTCTTCTGAAGACTAGTCATAAATAAAAAGTGATCTTGCTGGTTTCATATCCTCTTTACTCAAGGAGTTCTTGATGAGGGCCTTCTAATGCAGAGTTCAGGGGAGGTAATAGTGTATACAATACAACAGGGCACAGACAGAAAAAGCTTTTGTCTTCATCAAAAGAAAGGTCTAAGCTCAAATCAAGTTTTGATATGTTAGAGGGGTACTAATTCTAAGCAATCTGGTGAAATTTCCATTGGAATCTGATGTGTGGTTCTGAAGATATCAGCAGTTAAAGTTGTTACATTTTCAACGCAAAGTGAACTTGAAGCAAGCACATATGATGTCATAGCCTCACATTAATGAATACTCTTTTGCTTTTCTTAAAACTTGCAACCATTGTTCTCCTCAACAAACTCATGTTATCAGAATGTGATTGGATGAGAGGCATGGGGAAATTGCAAACTTCACATTCTCCATGGGGAGGTCCTATTCCAATGAACTTAAAGGTCAACACAACAGACTGAAAAAACTAAGGAAACAAAATCATTCCTTATCAATGTGAGGAAGTGATATAACCCCTGCTTGCCTCAGGCTCACTGTGGGTCACAAATGTTGTAACTTCATTTGCTGATATCTCAAGTAATACATGTCCAATTTGAATGGAAGTTTCACCAAACTGCATAGACTTAGTTCCTCTTTCAAATATGAGAATTAAATTATTGTTTAACCCTTCCTTTAAACCATTAAATGCCAGAATTAAATGTTGCATCATTTGACAGTTTGGGTGAACAAAATATTCATAAGCTACAGAGCATTTTACTTTTTTGTAAGAACTTTATTTCTCAAAAATAAAGTCACCCAGCTACCTAATCTTGAACTGCCTGTCATTGTACATCATAAATCATGCTTTTGAAGCAATGAAAATGTCACAAATGCAATGTTTCCTTCCAAACTAAATTGAACTAAGTTGGTTTGTATATATTGTTACTTAACATCAGTCTGTGTTCATGTTTTCATCTCTAAATTTTCTATTTTTAGGAGGAATTTAGGACCCACTTTCGGAACATATCAAAAATTATGGACTGTGTTGGCTGTGATAAATGTAAACTATGGGGGAAATTGCAGGTAAGTAGTTTAATACCTACATATAAATTGTATCTTAGTTCATGATGTATAGTTGGTGTCACAACAGTTTTAATTCTTAATTATCTGGTATAAAATTACCATGGGTTATTTGGTCTCGGCAACAATTGTTACTCTTTATCATATACCATACAATCTCTGCAACAATCGTTACTTTTTATCATATACTGTATAATTGTAAAACTGAACATGAATGAGGAATTATATAATGCACAGCAAGCTTTCAAATAATACATAGCATGCAGTGTGGAAACTGTTCGAGTTCTATAAATTGAAAGGAAGTTTAGAAAAGACAGTTAAAGGACCAGTCATGACAGCTTAGAACAAAGTTTAAGTCTATCAGAAGTCATTAACTTCCAAGTAAGATACAGTAGTCATTGTGATGGTTTTAATATTTGTTCTGTTTGAAGTGAAAGTTTATCCCACATGAGCAACATTGAAGGTAGATGGGTTTTAATGGTCAGCTTAAAACGAACCATTGCTAACTTATCCTTTACAAAATGGTCATAATGACAATATGTGGTCTGCTTGTGTTTTACAGGTACAAGGTCTAGGAACAGCTTTAAAAATATTATTCACTCCAGAAAATAAACCCCTGAAACTTAAACGCCAAGAGATTGTCTCTCTCTTCAATGGCTTTGGAAGGTTTGTAAAATACTTCATTCTGTATTAGAGTTTATATTGATAGATTAAATTGTATTCATACAAAGCCAGTTGCAAGCTACACAACTTGGCAAGACCCAATAGATCTTGTATGCGGTGACTTAATTCATGACTGTTGTGTATGCCACTGTGAGTGGGTGTATACATACCTGTTGAAATGCAGTGAGTTCACTGTAAGGTGGTTGGCCCTTTACGTTGAAGTTTGAATATGTGAATATTATCCATTCATATCCAGACTGAAGTCATGTTTGATTGGTGCACCTGTCTTGGCCTTCTTGTCATGTATGGTATTATACCATCATGCATAAGTGGCTAGGGCTGAGTGTTAAACTGTTGGACAGAATTTATGTTCACAGTATATTTCATACAAGAAAAACATGTATCCTTGCTATAGCCTTAAAACAAGAAAAGTGTGTAGGCTCACAATGTTGTCTAAGACAACAAAAATGTGTGTGGGCTCACAATGTTATCGAAGACTACAATAATGTGTAGGCTCACAATGTTATCGAAGACAACAAAAATGTGTAGGCTCATAGCATTGTTAAAGACAACAACAATGTGTAGGCTCACTTAAAATATCCTTACAGACAACAAAAATGTGTAGGCATTATTGCTACATCAAATACATATTCCTTCACTTCCTTTACTTTCCTGGGATAATGCTTAAACTATGATTTGTTAAGTGCAAAAGTTCGAAAAAGTAGAATCTCTCTCCATCAGTGGTAGAAACAATTAGTCTCCTTCAAAATACTGAATGTTTAATGTTGATCTATGACTAGCTCGATTCCTTGTCAATTGTTATATGGTTTATTCAAACAAATCAAGAATTGATAATGCATTCATGACCAGACAAAGGTTACACCAGATAGACTACATAGGAGCCTTCAATTAATGTTACTAGTTAATTGCACCAAAGTAAAGAAGAAACCCTAAGTGATTTGGATGTATGTAGGTATACAGAAAATATGGACAAATATTTAACAGAAAGCATGGTTTTACAACAGTGTGCTTTACTTATACATAAACACCTAAACAATTTAACACAAAATGACTGGTACCTGCCTTCATTATTTGGGGCATAATATCTACCTTTCTGTACTGTACTTACAGTATGCCCATAGATACTCAAACAACCAATATTATCAAACATGTAGTTTGCATTTTCACAGCCTAGGGTCACTGTGCATCTAAGTCTTCATTTAAACAAATTAAAAACTTTTAGGGTGTTTCTCTGACATAAGAAATAACCTCAAGTGACAACTTAAGAAAAGTTGAAATAGTTTACTTGAGGAACTTGGTGAGGTTCACAGGCAGTTCTAACATTATTTAAATTAGTGCATATATGTATACGATAAGAAAAGGAAGTACACCTTCATGACAAAGTAGTGAACAGTAGCTAGATATATGTATACACCAGCTTATGTTAGAACTGTCTGTGTTGAGGTTCAGGCTTTAACAGGAGATCTACAGGGTATTTTCCTTTTTTAAAGACACTTTAACAATGAATGAGGATCATTCACATGAAACCAAAGTTTTCCCAGCAAAGTTCTAGGTCACAAAGACTCTAGAAAAGTGCTGCAGGTTAAACAGAAGTTATGTCCAACTACAATCAGCTCAGAATAGCAAAAACAGGGGCACCCATCAAACTATACAGAAAAATCAAATGTCACATTTTAATGTGACTTATCTGAACTTCCAAAATTGCATTTTATGTAAATTAATCCAAGCAAGATCATACATTACATCAGTTACTACACGTAACAAAATCATTGAGCTGAGCACAGCATATGTAAGTCTAACATTGATGCAGCTAACTTTATACTGCAGACAAAGGCAAATGAATATTCGTGAAGTAAATTTTTACAGCTGCACAATAGACTTGTATCATGCTTACTTTTGACAGCCCCTGTTTTATCTTTAAGCATCAGCTAAATACTACAGACATCCTCTTATTTCTTTTACAAGAATCTTTTGTGTTGTTTCAGGAACATATGATGTTGCATATTAAATGAAAATGAGTTATTCTGAATGAATAAGCAATACAGTACAAAATGTTACCTCTTATTTAAAAGAGGCATTTGTGAATCAAGGTATCTAGATATTCGTATTCAAGTTTGGGTGAGTGCTTCTGCTCTTTTAGCATTCTGGTGTCATCTGATGACGACGTTTGTGTTTTCTTGTTGACAGACTGTCCAGCAGTGTCAAAGCTCTGAGTGAATTTGAGGCTCTGATAGAAGCAGAAGGTAAAGCTGAAAAAACAACCAGAGCAAATGGATTCTTTTGATTTCAGCTTAGTAAATAAGACCTTCAATTATCATTATGTGGATTTAGAAGATTTTATCTGTTAAATTAGCTTCTCACTTCAACCTTTCAATAGATTTGCTGATGTTGAGAGATTACTATATTTGATAATGTCATATTATGTCTGGATATATAAAGATAAGCAGCTAACATTTATGTTTGGAAATACAGTAAAGTTGAAATTTAGTTTCATCTATAGTTGAGAAGAAATTTGGGATGTAGTTTTTAGTAGTGAATTATTTGGTCAAGTCAAACTACACAATTAGGATTACTTTCTGGTACTTAAAAATTGTTTTGTCATTTCTCAATCATAATTGAAACTTCAACCCCAAAATGTTTAAGTTGATAGGCTTGTTCGATATGATCTTCTCTGAAAGTCAAAAAAGTATCATCATATGTTACATTAATACCTCCTATGCATTTACTACATGTGTGTGTGGTTTCTTTGCATAAAGAGTTAGTTGTTGATTTTAAGCATGTTTTCCAAGGACTGACTTTGTATCATAGCCTTTTTGCTGTATCACAAATAAAGGAGAAGTTGCAGAGTACGATTTTAAATGTGCAAGATAACAGGTCCTAATCACAGTTAGTGCGGTAAGTACAGTTCAGAGAAACACAAATTCTAGTAGATTTGATTATATCATTATATTTTAGCCAACTGAGGAGTTTTTATGTAATTAAAAGGAATACATGTGTAAGTTCATTTAAGATGCACATTATGTGTTTGTAGTCATTTTGTCACCTTGAGGTTAAAAGTGTCATTAATAACTTCACAAAGAATCTAAGGGTTTGATGGATGATGGTGAAATAATTTCAGGAAATTTGTATAATAACAGTAATGCAACATTTGTCTGTAATTTTGTATGAACCTGCATCTCTTTCAATTCAAAAAGTAGTTTGACATGCTTGCAAGGATGGCGATTTGTTTTCAATATTGGAGGTGGGGAGGACATGACCCCATTTTTAAATAAATTTCTGTGTGGAAAATCAAAGTCAATGGACAATATTCAAATATTGGGGGATATGTCCCCCATCCCCTCCCCCCTGATCACTGCCCATGCATGCTTGTAATACTGTTCTTGACCTGGCTCTTGCATGTGTTTTGAAAGTAGTTTTCTAGATCATATGAAGATAAATATATTTAATATAAGTAAGAGTCTCAAGGGTAAGCTTGCATGCAGGTTCATGTTAAAATTTACAGTGTGCTGGAAGAATAATCTAGTAAAAGAAGTAGTCTGCAAATGATGTGATCTTCACATTGTTAATACTAATAGAAGATGTCTTTGGTGTCTTATTGCTTCTATATCTGTTTAATTCTTTGACAGTGATGTTCTAAGTAGCAACAACATTTCACTTTCAAGTCAGGTAATGGGGAATGCTTGAATTATAGAGACTAGTTTTGGATAAAGATGAAAAAATGTGTTTTCTCAACCTTGCAAGGAAACTAGCTTCTTAGAAGGAACTGGATTTACTTATTTTGTTGCTGTTTTTAATATGAAAAATCACACTATGCATGTTTTAGGAAGGGGGTAAGTGGTTTGTGAAAGAAATTTAACTTCTGTAAAAAAAATTTGAACAACACGATATGACTTTCATTACCATGTAGGGTTGCTTTTTATATGTTTCAAGTTTTGAATCAGGTAAAACTCATGCATGAACCAAATAAATATGAACCCCCACTGGATTTCATTTCTTTATTTTTTATTTGCTACTGAGTACACAACAATAAGGTTGAAAATTTTCAACGAATATTTTAAAGAATGACAAGGTGTTAAGGATTACTAATGCAAAAGTTATGCTTTCTTATGAAAATGGTCATGTAAGTGAAAGCTTTATGTCCAGAGAAAGCTTCTCCTGTGTAAAGATAAGCTTGAGTATTATGAACTCCCTCTTTACTAGTTTTACATCCATCGTTACAATTTGCAATTAATAGACCTATATGGAGGTGGGACTATAGGAAGTGACAACCTGAAGGAAGGATCTAATAATTACAGCCTGGATTTAAAGTACTTGTGTGACATGTGTGAGGAAGAGTTGGTGCATATACTGGTAAACAAACTTCACTGGCAGATGATGTCAAATGGATTATGATCGTGGAGGATGAAGTATGAGCAGGCAGGGGTACCAATCTTCTTGGTGTAAAGCTGCTGCTCTTCCACCAACCCACTAAACTTTTCATTTAACATGTAATAAGGTAAACAGAGTGTTGCATGTCATTACCATTGATCTAGTAGCCTGAGCTGCTTGGTGAGGCTTACTCATGTCTTTAATTCCTGGAGCATGTACAAAAGGTATCTAGGGGTGTATGTAGACTTGTGGTGTGAGTGTAAAGCTAGTAGGAATATATGTGTATTGTCTCCAGTTGTAAATACAAGTAATCTTTTTATAAAAGTATGAACACAAAGTTTTGCATTGCACAAATGCCCAAGTTGTAAAATCTGTGACTGTTGCACATCCATTTTCATCAGTAGGAGCAGTAGCACAGCGAAAGACATGGGGTGGGGTTGCACAGTAGTTGCATGTTTGATTTTTAAACTTATTTACTCCCTGCAAGTAAAAAGGCTGCCTTAACTAAAACTTGGCACTTCATTGGTCAAAACCCACAATTACCTAACTGTTCTACCCAACAACCTATCATTGCCCACAAAAGGTCAAAAAAATCTTAAAGATTTCTTGTTAAATCGAGATTTACAAGTTCTTGGGAAAACGACTGAAAAACTAGCTTCAGATGACACTTTCCTCGATGCTCTTGTTCGAAGCAATTACGAATATTTAAGCCCATGCCACGAACGAAGGCTTGCTACAGACGAAGCCGTCTGCACAATCGCCAAGTTTTGCCCTTTACCCCCCCCCCCCCACATCTGTAACCCTAGCGAGTAGGGGTTCAGGCAATATATCAAAGGATGAGTACAAGCATGGAGCAATCAGGTATAACAAGTCTGTGCCTAGACGATAGAAACCATCGAAGGAGGTGGGCAGTTTCAAGTACAAGTAAATCCAATAGCTCTGAACAAACGTAGAGCTCTCACGGCTCCCTGGTATATAATCATATTCTAAAATAGGAAGATTGCAATACAAGCACTATACAAAAAGATAAAATCCACAACTTTATAAAATGCATTCACTGTAAATAGTAAGGACAAATTAAATACAAACAGAAAGCCATGATGAGATGATAAGGTATGTTTGCTTAAGTCTTTCACACAGGTGTTCCAACAAGTATAAAGGTTTCTAGTTTTGCTTACGTCATTGCAGACAAAAAGTCCACCACTTGAGCTGGTTACATTATGTGCAGCATATTCCTTTACGTCTTGTTAAAGGAATTAAAGATGGTTTATAATTTTTTAGTGCATTTCAGGAATGCACTAGTTGCTGCAAGTTCAACTTCATCAATTGATCGTGTAGATGAATGATTCATCGTTTTGATATTTACTAAACCGAGGATCTTATGTTGCATTCACAATGTTATGGGAAGACAATTTAATTTTTTTAGATAATTTCACTAAGCTCAAGTTTGTCTAAATGTTTTACACGTAAGTTAGCAGTTTCTTAGATTGGCAATGCCTTCTAAACCGATTCAGTGGTTTGTTAGTGTCCGAAACGAGTCAATTTAATAGTATTCACCAAGGCGGGCGGAAAGGGTCCGCAGCCTCTCACCCAGAGGGTTGAATTCACCCTAGTGACTGTCCGTCACGTAGCCAGACAAGGTATTGAAGGCAGGGGCCTCGCCACGGCATTATGAACTGGGGAGGGGTGTGTCATGTTTTAGGTAAGAAAAGACCTAGATAAAACATGACGCACATAGCGCGAAGCAAGTGTATGCGGGGTACAAGAAGCGGCCTCTGTGCCTCAGGTCGGGCCCATAGGCTACGCCTAGATGGAGGCCAAGGGGCAAAGCCCCCGAAATTTTGCACCATTTTCATTTCAATTTTTGAGCATAAGAATGAAACATTCGAATATCGGCATTTCGTGGGCAATAAATCACGTTGTGAACACTTTATTATAATCTCTTCAAGTTCACTCGGACTAATAGGCAGATCGAATTGGGAATTGTGATGGGGAAGAGCGGAAGATTGTAGGGGTTGTATGTGGCTTTGGAACAGCATTATCACTCAAGCTGTCATACAGGAAGTAGACCTTAGGCTATTATGCCAAGTAGCAGCGACGGATGCGCGCGAAGCGCGCCAAAAATTACTGCATTTCAAGACAGCGTAGAAGACAGAGTCTGATACACTTAATAGTTTTTCCTTGTACAAACAATTAACCTATATTAATTAGTACCACATTTAGTTGGGGGAAAGCGGGGGAAGGGGAAACATGGAGGGAAATTGGTTTACCCTCGTTTGTTGTAACTGGATAGAATCACATTAGCAGTTGTGGATCCGGGAATTTTCCGTGGTAAGCTACTCATGCTGAACCAATGCGACCTCGGCCTCACTACGGTTACGAACTTAGTTTTACATCAGAAGTTGAACACAAATTTTCCTCTATAGTTATGAATCTTCCCCTCGTGCGGTTCGAGTATGGCGAAAATTTGGTATCCCAAAAGCCAAGTTGTCAAGAGTAAGATACATCGACTGCCATGGTGGCTATACGGTCCTCTATAAGCCAACTGGCTTCGTGACCCTAAAAAAGGTTAAATTTACAAACTAAACCTGCCTTCGCCGCTTACCGTACTGTGCGATAAATAAAAGAACTACGCGGTTGGCAGGGGCGTCGCTGGAAAACATAGAAAACTGTGTAAAATATCTATACATTTCTCTACAGAGGGGGCTGGGGCTGTGAACTGCTTAGCCATATGGAACGGAACTATTAAGAAATAGAACAAGTAAACCCAAAAGCTCACAAAGCGCGCCAAAATTTATTAGAGATTTATGGATGAATTAGGCCTCCTTTTGTTAAGTGTGCATATTCGCCATTTACTCACGATACTTGGCATTCCGGGAATACTCCTCCTTTGTCACCTAGCGCAAAATTCATTGGGGTACTGGCACGCTTTCACATACTTCCCGAGCCGGCGCTACTTCGTACGACAGCGCATCCCCCTACCAGTCTGACGTCTTTAATCATCCTAGAAGGCCCTTATGGCGAAAATTTGGCATCTCAGCCCCACTCTGCAACACAAAATTGTTACTGCATTCCAATGAGCCGCCCCCCCCCCCCTTGACCTCATATATCATGCTGTAGATCAAGTAACTAGCATCATTTTTCAGTCACCACAACTTTCAGCACCACTACAATGAATTTTTAAGAAAGATGACTTCAAACGAGCTCCACCCAACCCCTGCACAAAGATATTTTGATTGCTTTTTAAGACAATTTTGTGAAATTTATGCTCTTTTCTTTTTTCTTTCCTTTTCTTTTTTTCATTTTTTTTTTTTTTTTTTTTTTTTTGTGGCGAGGGAAGGGCCCCCTAGGCCCTTTTAATCCACCCTGGTGTAGAGAGCGCTCCCTGGCCCCTTGGCTCTGGGCTTGCTGGGTTTACTTCTAGTCTTTTCGAAGTAAAAACACCAGACAAAGCTACAGTAGCCATTATTGAGTTTAATTTAAGTTTAACGTTTGGGGTGAGGAAGCCAATTGGCTCATTGAGGACTATACTAGAGTGCGTGTAAATGAGCACCGGCAAGATTCGCCTTCTCTTTTCGACCAGTTCTCAGCCTGGTTAACAAGGCAGGCGGGTACAGATCGCTCGCAATCCTGCGCCCGTGATCGCCATTTATAACGTCCCATCCGACGGACGTGAGTATATCCCCAGTCTTCAGCCACTTTCCCAAAGACTTGGAGGGGTGGAGGTTCCTTCTCTGCACCCCTGCTCAACAGCTGAACCGTGCAAAGCTCGCAACTTTCTGAATCGGACGACTTCCCGAATAGGAAGTCATCCGTCGTCAACTTCCTGAGACGGAAAATCAGATACCCAATTAAAATTCACCAACTTACCCCCCCCCCCATCAGCATCACTGTGAATAGCTATGCTAAACAAGTTAATTTTTGTCCCCAGACAATGTCCAAGTGGTTCCACCGGGATTCGATCCGGGAACTTCTAGTGAGCAAGGCAGAACACTCTGATGCGAGTTTAATTTGCACAAGGTCATATCCACTGACTTCTTTGTGCGAGCTTTCTGCTATGCCGCTTTGGATACATGCTGCTAAAGTCATCACTAAACAATCAGAGTGAAGCAAGTGTTTTAATTAATGTTAATCAAAGTGAAGTCACCAATTATTGACAGGGATAGGGGCATTAATATGTTTATGGTGATGCAACAGCCCTTCAAATATTCTCTGCGTTTGTGTTTCCGAAGACTTGCAGCAGCCTGTTCACTCAGCGAGGAATCTAGGACACTGCTGACAAGCTGCCTTGTGTTCTTCATGAAACTGTATTGATCATGGGATGTTCAAGTTGTGTCTAAGTGACAATTGTAAAACGAGAACGGAAGGCCACAACCAGCTTATAGCTGAGATCCGCGTCGAAAATTCTCCTTAATATTCTCAACGTAGGTATGACTGGAGAAGTTCAGACTAAGTAAAGGCAAAAGTTTTTTACGAGTTGCCGTCGGACAAGAATATTAACATTGTCGAGTCGCCAAACGGTAAAATATATTAAAAATTTGAAATTTTGATGATGGTTTAGTTGTATCATTTTGTCAAAATGACGAAACGTGGAAAAATAACAGTTTTGTTCTAAAACTAATAAATCGTCAATATAAAAATTTAAAGGAATTCAACATTCTGACGAACTGCATTCTTTATCTTCTAGAAATTGCAAGCTTTGAAATTGTCTTCTTCTTAGGTTTTTGAGATAAGAAATCATCAAAATAGCAAAATAGCCTAATTAGAAAATAACTTGCGTTTTGACGAATTGCATGGATATTGTTACAGTTTAAAAAGATCTGAAATGTTAGGCTACTGATTTTGCAACAAAAAATTTCAGTAAAACTGAAACAATAGAAAGGTTACTCGTTTACTCACAAAGATGTTACGCCGAAAAATAACTACAAAAAGTGGGAAAGTGCCGTCTTCCATTTCTTAAATCAAATTGTCAAAATCTTGATTTTCCGAAAATAACCGTATCGACATGTTGCATTATCTAAGCAAACTAGAGGAATTATTCGAAAAGCAGACTGACCCCATATCAGTCAGTCTGTAGCCTTAAAGTTTTCACTGGGGCACTAGGGGCATCCACAATTTGATGGTTCGCTTCAAATACGAAAGAGGTGTATCTTTTCACTCTAGTTTGAGCTTCTAGTGAGGGAAGGATGCTGGGGTAACTCGTGGAGGCGCCCGCAGTTCCCTAGCTTTTCCACTCTCCCTCCCGCCTTAGACATCTCCCCTACTGACGGCGAGTCTCCTATGTTGGTTGATGTGCATGCCCACAAGTTGAAAAGTCTCTTTACGGGCATTGCGTAAATATTCTGAAATAATTCTAACTTTACTTTAGTCCTATTTGAAATTTCAGGGTTGTTTGTTTTGTGTCTGTATCAAACAATTATCAACCAGAGGAAGTTCGTGCAAAAACTACCGTCCCGTATCTTTGCCAAGTTGCATTGCACTCTTATTGCACAACTTATATCAATCACGACAAACAGTTTTGTTTGCCGAACGTCACAGCAGCGATTGTTTTATATTGCACCCTAACAAGATAACACATATTTGGGGAACACCGTTCTTTTTATCTTCAAAAATGCTATGTGTTCATGAGTCCTGTATACCTGAAGTCATAAGTGGAAGTGTTACGAGGGCAGACTTGTGATTACCCGGCTTACATTGTGGGTGAAGACAGGGTCTAAGGGGGTGGGGTTGTTTAAGCCCCGACCCCTTTCATAGGAGAGAAAGGTGTGGCCTTACATGCGATTTCCCAGCTTTTTGGGGGCCTTAAAATCATACTTTGAACAGTGAAATTTTTCAGGATTTCAGCATTTTTCCCTTCCCCCCGCAGGTAACGGCTCTGTCTGTCTTTGACTGCCTTCTGTATGTCCAGCTATGATGAACAAGAGGAAGTTCGTGAAACATTTACGGTCCCTCCAAGTTTCATACTCTCCTTTATGGGCACTTCTATGCTGCGTGGTAGCGATACAAAAATTTCACGCCAGAACAGAGTTCTTAAAAGGTACTTTTTTTTGAAACTATACTAAACAACGTTGAAACTGGAACTTCTTAGCCTTACTCCCGATTCCATGGTTAAATCCATTGTTTGGATGAAAAATGTTTACATTGAACTTCAACAGCAAACAGCAAAAATTTGTGAATCAATCTTGCGCTCCTCACAGTACCTGCCAGCTAGCTGTTATAAAATATAGGTATTTAAACTAGCTTAGGAAAGATGAACTTTTCAAATTGTTACATTTTCTGGGCATTCTAGTATAGTCATGATGCTTCATCTGGACTTTGCTGCGCTGTGGACATCGCTGCACGGACCATTTGGGTTAAGCCTCTGCTTGGAGCAGCTTGCTGAAAGATAGACCCTCTTTACCTGGTCACCACCTGTCAACTAACTTTGCTTCAAGTACTCAATAGAATGGTCGTATTTTGGACCCATTGAGGTGGACTTAGGGAAAGCTAAGAATACAAATGGAGCTAATCCAGTGAGACACCCAGTATGCTTTGTTGGCAGAGGTTCTGAATTTAAAACCACCATCCACGCACAGCGCCGCCATCATTGCGCGTCATAGAAAGACACTTTTCCCTTAAATCCCGCTACATCCATTCATTGCTGCATAAAGTGCATAACAAGAAGAAACATGAAATACTGAATAAACAGTCACGAAGTAAATAAAAACTAGACCGCTATTTTCTTTCTCCGAGAGCCATGAATAATTTTTAGCAATTTTAAAATTTGACTGACAACTTTTTGGTCGGCTACTAAGCTTTTCTGAGTAGTACACAAGTGATATCACTATTCATTGTGCAATCTGTAACTACCTGAATTAACTTCTGCATATTTCTGTACAGGAATAGGCATACTTTGGGAGAATTGTACCAAATCATTTTTCAATCTTATATAATTTCTTGTAATTTAAGACTTAAAACCTCGGCAATCAGTTTGTAGTAGACTCGCGTGTAATTATTCGAGATAATGTAGAATTCTAGATTAATTTTGCATCGCTGAGCAATTTTCACCTGTTCATTTTTTACCTTCCCTGTCATTGCCATTTCAGTTGTGAGTCAGATATGCAGAATCTTTTAGTTTGATCATTAACCATCAAGATGTGAGT
>WURT03425589.1:0-22763 GCA_009936505.3 Holothuria glaberrima
GGGGGCCACGTACGCGGCAATTGATCAACCAGATTTGTATATTTTGTGTTTCTGATATATTTCAGCAATATTTATATATATATATTATATATATATTTATCTTCCAGAGATCATGCCGAAATCTGCCCCTCGAAAGGGATCAAGTGCTGTATCCACGTGTCCTAAGTACAAATCAGCTGCAAGAGGAACAACTACTACAGTCACGAAAAGGGTAACCCGGACAGTAACGGTGAAGAAATCTGTATCAAAATATTAGAAAGGAGTGTCTTTTCCCTTACTTATAAATATGTTTTGGAGATTCTGTGTTGTGCCAATTGAAGGAAACGATGACTGAAGGCTTAGTTTTAAATTGACGGAATATGGTCAAGAAATAGTCATGTCCAAGAGCATTTTAAATCATGCAGCACTGGTCCAGGAATTGGTTCCTTGTGCATAACGTAGCAGGCGTTTCCAATTAACATGAATATTTATACGTTCGAGCTTCCTTCTCAATCTGTCAAGTTTGCAACCCTCTTTAATACGGGGTTGAATAATTGTAATCAACATGAACTTGACGAACTTAAAACAGTTTATGTTTACAACCGTTTGTATGTCATTACTTTGTTTGAATTTTTTGTCTACTAATTGGAAAAAATCATCAAGGACATGATGCAAGAACTGAAGACATACCAAACTTATTAAATCTCAGTTCAGGTCTTTAGAAACTTATTTTACGATACTGACCAACCACGAATGTGGTAGAAGCCCACAAATGGTGGATTAAAACTTTAGACATCTTCCAATTTGATACAGACAATTCAGTTTTGAATCTTTCTGGTTTAGAAGGTCATTTCAGATGAGAAAAACGTAGTACGCTTGTGGATAAAATCCACCTTACAAATTTTCACGTGAAGGCTACCCACCCGGCTTGGAATTTATCCCGTTCATCTCGATAACTACAAAGTATTACTTTATTTGTTACTGCTTTTATCTCCTCGGCCGTTCTACCATTCTTCAATCTCTGGTCCTTGGCTACAATGGTTTCTTACTTCTATTGATCACCTTTATTTTCTTTGTTCCCTGTGTCGACTTTTTAGCTTTATTTTCTGCCTATTAAGACACTGCATTTATTCAAGTATGTAGTTCAAATGGTTAAAAAAATGTATGTAATTACTGAATTACCTTGCACTTTATTTGCATGCATGAACATCATGAGTTGAGCATAAACTTTAAATGCTACTAAATGTATTTGTCCGATTTTGCTAAAGTTAGATTTTTATTCTTTTCCCAACTGAATTGAATAAACTCCAGAGAAACAAAAGAAATGTGTCCCATTTTATCGCCAACTTTTAAGTTAGTAGCCTCACACGTTTTCAAGAGAACCACATTCTGGCTAGATTTTAGAGTGCACATCGTCTAAAGGAATTGACGTTTACCGGGGCAGAAATTTAAATTAAGTGGTCCACTCTACATCTCAGCGTAATGGAGATGAGATGCAAACAACCTTTGTCAAAAAATAGGAATTCATTTCAATTTTAGTTTTATTTTCATTTCATTCATTGGCTGCCTGCTACCTAGAAACATTGCTGAAGGGCGGATACAGGATTCAAATGTAGGATGGGATTCCACTGATTGTCAAAAGCACGATTGAGCAGCGGCTCGGCCACGGGCGGAAGGTAGGTTCGGGATATGTGTGTCCCCCTGAGGACTTGCTATTTTTTTTTTTTTTTTTTGAAAATTTCGCACAAAATTTTGCATTTTCAAGTATTAAAGCAGGCAATTTACAATCAATAGGACTGTTTAACTGTGACAGATGAATGCAGTGAGCCCGATCCTTTATACGGAACTGCTTGCAAATGAGGGGAAATGGCAGACATCTGAGTTTTTACAACAATATAGAGTATCAAAAAGAATCATGAAATAACCAGGTATACATGCATGTTAAAATTGTTGACACAAAATGTAATTTACGTATTGTCATACGCGGTGTCGAACGTTGAAAGATGCAATCATTTGTTATTCCTTGAAAAAGTAAATGAACTACCATACAAAGGGCAAAAGTAAACACAACAGAACGTTACAGTGTCGTCTTGTTATTATTTCATAGTTTGCTTTTGTACAGCGAAGGAAATTCAATACGATTTCCATCTTCAGGGCAACCAAAAGGCAGGAAGGGTCTTAAAATAACCTTAACGTATGTTAATTTGTGGTCCTGAAAACCAGTTTAAGTGAAAATGTATATCGTTTCTTTTAATATATTGGAAACTATGAATACATTTGAAAGTTATAAGTCCAACTAGTTTATACTGCACAATGCATGTGATTTGATAAAGTCACATCTAATTGACAGGTATTCATAGTTCATTAGCTGATTAGTGGCATTTCTACACAATGCATGTTGTATGGCTGTACTGGTGGTAGCGTATCTACTGAAGGGGAGGAGTTCAAGAAAGAGGAAGAATGCCCTTCCCGGAGCGTTGACGGGAATGGCCAGCTCAAACTATTAGGCTGATTAAGGCAAAGTATACAGAAGCGAGAGATAGGGAAACATAAAAGGAATTTTAATATGTTCAACGCCCGCAAGCAAAGTAAAAACATTAAAAGTTTATTGATACTTTCACTCTCGCCAACTCTTTCCGTCCACATATCGCTGGTAACTGTGGCGGCCATACTCTCTGAACAAGTTCAGGTATTCTACAACTCCATAATGGGTATGCCCCTTCAGTGCGGGTCATTCCTTAACAATTTGTCAGAGGTGAAGAGAATAAGATAGAGTGTGGAAATTTTGAACGGCGATCATCACCCTCAACTGTTTTGCTTGATATAACGTTTGCTTTTTAAAGAAATCCCTAAACTATTTGGTATGTTTTGCTGGCGACAAAGTTACATGGCTTTTATAATTTGCTTGAGGCTATAGAGTAAAGCAGTAGCTACCTCACCCTAAAATTATCAAATAATCAATTAATTCTCGGTTTCATGGGCTATTTCCTTCGTTCTATCTGTTGGTGGCATGCCTATTATTGTCGCGGAAGTCACTTTCCGTCGTGGAGGACCCGCCACCTGGGAAATTATTCATTTACATCGAGAGACCGTATTGGGTTTGATTAAGTATTTAATCCGCGATCAGGGACCAGTCGACTACAACTTACTTGTTTTCACTATCAAGGAGGGTAGACCAGTCAGAAAGAAGAAAAAATTTTCAATTTCTTCAGCAGAAATCAAAAGTCTTTAATTCTCTTCATTTAAAACGCAAATTTTCAATTGAGATCCCAATTTTTCATTTTTGTTATTATCAAAACCGAAAATGTTCGGCGCTCAGGACAACGGGGCAAACGTTTTGCTTCGCCTTCTTTCTGACAACCCGATTCTAGATGCTTGCCCCACCTCACCAAATTGGGGACCCTGGTCTCATTTGAATTCTAAACCACATGTTTTCAGAAAAGCTCGTTTTATTATTATTGGAGAAATTCGTAGCACCGTTAAGGTCGATTATTTGTTAAACAAACAGGAAGCATTTTGGATGGTTCAACTTTGTTCTAGCTACCCTTTTGGACTTAATAATTCAATTCCATGAGGAGGATAAACTATTTACGCTAACTGCTTGGCATCCCTCGCTTTCAGTCTATCTTGTAATCCTTTTAAGTTAGTACTACCTTTAAAGGTTAGTCTACCTTTTAACGACTGCTTTTATTTCACTTACCTATTTTATTGTTCTATTGTTTAATCTTTGATTGTGCCAGATGTCACTCATGTTTTTTCCACCGTTTTTTTTTTTTTTGTATTATTAATATTAAAACCCCTCTTACTTTTTCTCCTCTTTGAAGTGTTGTACGCTCGGTTCATTTTAAGGCTGAGAAAGGTTGAAAAAAGAGCCGAAAGCTCCTACTTATATATATATATATATATATATATATGTATATATATATGAATACATATATTATATATATAAGCACCAATATATATATATATATATATATGTATATAAGCACCACTTGCCAGGCCAGTTACAGCGTGGCGGTTAGCCTAGGACTCTAACGCATAAATTGCAGCCAGTGATTTGAATTGAACAGTGTAAGTTAGGCCTAGAAATTCTGATCAGGCTGGAACTAACGTTATAGGCCTATGTACGCTGTATTTGATCCACTTGCCCAGTGTACACTGCTCTTTTCTTTGTATACACGAAAACAACACGCCCTGGTTTTAAGTTGGTTACTGAATCAGTTCTGTGGGGTGGCTTACAACTTGCAAGTATGTACACGTATAACTTAAGGCCCAGCTACAGACAAATTGCATATAAGCAATATAGTGATCATATATAAATATTGTGTCTAGTAAAAACAGGGAAGGGTTGAGCTTTTGAAAACACAGGCATGCATGGTACTCCAGTGTGACCTGCATTTTTTGTTTAAATTATGCAAACCATCAGCTCCATAGCATCTAAAGTGGTGGCCCAGCCACAGCGTGTATAAAAATGGACCTCAGAAGATGACTCTCTTCCTTATGGCACTTCTCCTCCCCCTCTCCCATGATGTTGGTCTAAAATGTTCAGCAACACCCCATCCTTCAAAAACTGAAGACAGCTATCTGACCATTATAAATGCTAAATAAATAGCCATGTATGTTAGCTCGTGACAGCGTTACATATCGGTATATCTACATGTATCCTGTAGGTCCTACTAGGTTCTCAAGTCTCTGTTGCCGTGTACACAAAAACGGTTTGCAGAAGATTTGCGGAGCCCAAAATTTCAAAAATCTAACAAGCTGTTTACTGAAGTCCTGGCTACTACAACTAATATACGGTATGTACAAGCAGAAGTTAAATTGGCCCTTTTACTCAAGTACCTCAGAGTTGATACTATGAGTGAATAGTTAAGGAAAAACATGTAAATAGTAAAACTAAGCTTCTCTTTTTCATTAACCGTTGCAAGGCTGTTGTGTATCTATGACAAGATCTCTTTTTAAGACCACTTTACACGGCTTTAACTGGTAATTTGGATTTCAATTGTTAAACACCATTTACAGTACTGTGACTTGCAGTTTCCGCTTTCTCCAGTTCAGAAGCTGCAGTGCACATTATCATATGTTCTTTTATTTTGTATGTTTAGTTGTAAGAGTTTAGAAACAATGATATGGGCAAAGCAAAGGTAAATATTTTATAATGTGGCTATATATGTTAATACTCAAAAGGGCAGGTTTTTGAGGAGCATTTGGTATATATGTAACCATTTGGGGTTGGGGCACCTTTGTCCTTTTAAGAAACAGCTAAAAATAAACTGGTGACATACTAATGCCCTGGCTACATGGGCAAAATTAATTACACATTTCTTGAAATCAACGACTTCCTATGCTTGCATATGTGCTGTATGTTTGTCTTGTATTTCATTCCCCTGTTTTGCATGCTTGTTCTCCATCTATTTCATTCCCCTTCCATGTATAAAATTTACATAGGCTCTCCCCTATCCCCATTGGAAATGCTCTGCAGGCAACAACACAGATAGTGTACATGCAGTTTCATTCTTAATAGACTTTTATGCTTTTGTGGGTAACAGTTGTAGGCATACATATCTCAGCTAGTCATCTACCCTGGCAGCAAACCTATATGGGCTCCATATGGGTGAATATGGGACACATTAAATTTTGAACCCAAGATTCATAAGGGGCCCATATGGGCCTGTCAACATGCATGTGGGATATTTGCACTTAACCCATACTTTACCCACATATCAGTTGCCCACGTGGGCCCCATAACAATAACATATGGGTGGTATGGGCTGACCCATATGGGCCCCTTATTAATCTTGGGTGCAAAATCATATGGGCCCCATACAGTATGCTGGCCCATATGATGTCCCTAGAGATCCCATATGGGAATGTTAGCTGGGTAGAAGTTGTGACCTCCCCCCCCCCCTCGGCCATGCAATCTTCCCTAAACTTCATCGAAAAAGCCTGTTTGACAATGCAGTTGAACTCGGACTTGGCTCGGACTTGGGTGCTGGTGGACTCGGACTCGCCTTGGACTTGAGGAGTTCTGGACTCGGACTTGACTTGGACTCGGACCCTTCTAGACACAGACTCGGCTCAGACTCGAGTTGTATGTACTCGACACCAACCTGTAAATTACCTGCTTGGTTTTGAAGGACAACCCCTAATTTCGAAAACACATTTACTGATCTCGCGTATTCTTCTTCAGAGTCTGAGCAGGAAGCTGCCACTGGAGCGCCCTGGTCTGGGATCCTATCATCGTCTGGCTCTGAGGGTCCTTCTTCTTGACGGTTCTTGAACTTGCATGCCTAATTTACTGGGGCACGAGGTCGTTTAGTGTGCGGTTTTTTTCCAGAATTTGGTGTTAATCCGCATTAGAATTTCTTGCGGGTGAAATTTTTCAGTTCAAGAACCTGTTCTCTGGCAGAAAGATTACACCAGTCTACCTATAGTACAGTGTGATCATCATCGTCAGTCGCAAGTTTCCATCCTCTTCCTGCAAGGATTAGGAAAATGCTGATATCCCTGTCGACTACATCAAAATATAACTGCCTTATAATTGGATCTCAAAGTAGGATATTTTATTGCACATCTTTTATTTTTGATGGTAGGGATTCTTCTGCATGTGTGCTCAGAAGAAACACATTTTGCGTAGTTTCGTCTACGTCATCTGCGCTTTCTTGTTCGTATATGGTGCTTGCACCAAAGGTACAAAGGTCAAATTTAGTGGACGTCTTGGTTTTTTCTGGGGACGCGTAACTGCACCTGGCACCACATAGCTTTAGTAAATGAAGCTAAGCTGTGTCGTTTGTGCTTCAAAACATGGTTACGTTAGTTGACTTATGCAAGAGTAAAACCCTCTTTACAGGGATTTCATGTGAAGTCACGCGAATGGAAGCTTGCCCTTCAGTACCAAAGAGCCGCTCGATCTTGCCTTCAAAATCAACAAGACGCGTTATTACGTGACGTCGGGGAAATCCCTCTATAGATGACACACTTTTTAAAAACTGAACAATAGACTGTCACTAAGATGAAAGGAAGTGGGTGCCAAGTTGACTGAAGATGTGCTTGTAGTAATCATTATTTTTCAACAATTTTAAAGGCTTTAATCTTTCCTTCCCTTGCCAAAGAAACCGCCGTTAAGGTAACATTCAGTAAATAGATGATATATCATGATATATCGTGATATATAATATCAGTGCCGGTGTAGCAAAACCAAATCCATAATGATTCTGAATCTTATTAAGCTGTGGATTGCGGACTGTATCTCAACCTGTCCACGACCTGTGTTTAAAAGAAGGGAGAACGTATTCCGCCACTGTGCAATAATCGGAGGGATGATAGATACATCCCTGTTATTACTTTTGATGACAACTTGAACGGCCAGTGATTCAGCTGGAGATAGATGGCAGTCATTCACCTGTAAATGCTTTGAAACATAATTTGCATTCACTATGATCCTGGTGTCAGCCTTTTCGTGGTCACAGTTAAAGGGGCTTTTACCATCACCCTAAACATATTTAGTAGTATAACCATACCTCTAAAAATACGTTGACGTTAATTTAAACAGTAGCTTTACTCTGGTTGTTCATTGATGACTTGTGCTGTCTGTTGAGTTGCCAAAATTACACACTGTAAAATTGTAAGGATACGAGCTTAAGTCTTCACTACGTGTGAATTTTTGTTTTAAATTAAAAGAGGGGTTAGAAACAGATTCAGCAGAGAAGTTGGTACTAGGAAAGTGCAGAGTCATTAAGGTCTAGGATTAGAGTTACCTGCACTACCCTACTGACAGGGTTTAAGGTATGACATTCTTTCCAATATGCAATGAAAACAGTGTCATAACGGTAGAGTGAGGAACAATATCTCTGCCAAACGTAAAGTAGATATTCAACGAAATACGCCGAGTCCTAACTTGCACTGCGAAATTTCTTCCACTGGATTCGTCTTTTTTGGCTTGTGCTGGAAACATCTATCTTCGCAACTTTAATTCCATCCGCTGCACGGTGTTTCCTTTCGGTATCTTTATGTTTTAAAAAGTGGTATATAGTGTCTGCCACGAAGTGAATCTTTACATTAGACTGACTTGCAGCAAATTTAATCAGTTTCTGCATTCGTTTTTGCAGTTTTCAAAAGTTCAACCGCGCGGACAAGTTAGCACTTAACGAGACCCATGGATTAGAATTTGTTTGCAAGAAATAGCAATACGTTTGTATCTGTTAGTACGAAAACGTCAATGTCGTCAGGAAACATGTGTCTTCTACTCCACGGTTTATTGCTCTTACCTCGATTTGGCCTGTAGAAGTTTTTAGCTCTTTTAGATGAAAGAGAGCTAAGGTCTAGTTCAGTGAGGTCGTCTGGTTAGTTGAGGTCTGTTCCACAATCTTCACTGTAAAAAGGAGGAAAAAAATCTGAGGTAAAACAAAATAGGTAAAACAAAACATTTTGAGAAATATGTGGGTTTAAAACAGCTTATTCTTACGATTTAGTTTGTCCGTTGAATGTTTGCAATAACTCGGTTACCAAATGAATTAGGAGGGCAACTACTTTCCAATTCTTCCTTACCAAATTTAACATTTCTTCACAGATGAGTTACATGTACATGTAAAACATAAAAATTTGTACCTTATGAAAGGTTCCATTTTCTCAATTAAAATGAAGGAAACGAGTCCTTGCATGCAGGGGGATCTAGGGGGGCAACTGGGGGCATTTGCCCCCATGACCAATCTGGCGCCTCCTTATCCAAGAAAACTGCACCCCCTGTGTCCTAAGAAATTAAGTAAAAGTACCACCTTCTTGTTTCAGAAAGAAAAGAAAAGGAGGAAGCGAGAGAGAAGGAAGAAGAAGAGAAGACGAGGGGTGGGCTAGGCCTATATCTGAACCCTATAATTAATCCAGAGCTTGCAGGAGGCCCAATTCCGGTGTTTGCAGCCTTTAGATACCCTTTTATAATGCACAAATGAAGGAAGGAAAATTTTCGTAATAGTTCAAGAATGTTTCTGTGGACTCCACAGACGTATTTTTGTGTAAAATAGGCATAAAGTATCCAAAAGGAAGGCTTCAGGTGGTTTGTTGACAACATACCCTTCTCTTAGACAACAAAGGTTCCCTTCTCTTTCACCCAACCAAAAGTTAGAATTCACTAAATTAGAAACACTTTTCAGCCACATATGATAAGTTCCGAAAATATCTCAAAGACAGCACCATTTTGCACCTAAGCAACCTCAAATTAACAAAAATTTCTCAAAGTGGAGGGGTTCCCCTCCCCTTTGACCCCTTCTCCAGCAAAACCCTCTTTCGACCGATCGAAAATTAGAATTCACTAAATTATGGACATTTCCAGCCATATATGATCAGTTCAAAAACTATACTAAAGATAACACCATTTTGCATCTCAGCAACCTAAAGTTACCAAAAAACTTTCAAAGGGGAGGGGACACCCCTCCCCTCCCCTTAGTCCCCTCCCCTACGACAGCGATCACTCTCCTCATGCTTTCCCCCTATTAATCTACCCTGGACAGCCTCTACATACGTTGGCGGTTGCATTGTTAACTCCATCAGGCTCCTTTTAAATCTGGCGCCCACCTGATCGACTGCCCTCCCCATCAGTGTTGGGCTGGATCCGCCTTTGCTTGCATCTGTAACAACTTTTTACATTACTCTAAAATATATCTTTACTTGACATCAGTGACAATTTGATGCACGTTTACTTGATGTTTATACAATGATGAGCAAATTATTTCCTTTGCGTTTACAGTACAAGTAAATCGAATCCGAATAATACATATCTAAAACTCCACTGGCCTACAAACTTCATGATAGCACTTATTGTAAATAGGGTATGCGCTGAATATATTAGATAACACACAAGGCACCGATCGCGGACGGAGCACCGATCTGTGTGTAGAAACTACATATATTGATTAGTTTGACCACATTGGATGCTTCTGTGAGCGTGCTAGCTTCCCTTCATGCGCCCTTTCGTTGTTGTGCTAAAACTAACAACGCATTAATCAAATGCAATTAAAAATAGCTTGGTGTACCTGGGCGTTGTATGCACAATGAAAACATTACTCTGTCTATTTATCTTACATATATTTTACGAGCGCTTCTGCGGGCTAAGGAAACGAATGCACGAATTACTTCTCCGTAGAAAGCGCGTATAACAAATAACCAACGCGACCTTAAGGAGTGGTCCAGCGTAATCTTAAAGCAGGGCGTGTGGTGACACTGTGAATAGTGTCTCAGTACCCTAAGACTGCTTAACTTTGATGACAGCAAACAGTACACAGTGTAGCTAAAGCGCGCAAGCATGCACATCATATAATTTGCACAGATTTTCTGTATAACGCTTTAAAGGCGTCCTTTTTGTACAACAAAAGGGCGGATATAGGGAAGCTAACACATGCGCATAACCACACATGCATTTTGGCCACTGCCGAGAAGCCTCCAACGTGGTCCCTCTGGTCAATTTGTCGGTCCTATACCTAGACTAGTGCGCAGTCCACGATCGGTGCCTTGTATGTAATCTATATCCATGTATTTTTTCATTCAGCGCACACCCTATTTACAATAAGCGCTGTGATAATACGTACTTCCATGTACTGTAATGTTGCCTTTTATTGAGTTGCTAACTAAGGCAATTATACCATACTCGGTGCAATGTATTGATGTACATTGCGTGCTTAACGTGTGATAGTGCCATTTAACGCGTACGAGGACGAAGAGGCGTTAAAGGCACGCTGCAGGTGTAGGGCGCGTTAGCATGCACAAATGGGGTAGGTCGGGCTTCCGGGCCTTTCCTTTAGCAACTTTGGAGTGAAAACAACAACTGACTGCATTTTGACCAGATGGGAAAACTTTACACGGTACACTGCTGCAGTGAAAACAATCCCTGGAGTACACTACATGCCTATTACGCGCAAAACATTGTTTTCACGCCAGCTCATTGTTGTAAAGATAACCTACATCACGTGATCCCTCAGAAGGCCTCCGTTTCGAGACAGTTATGTAGCTCAATACGTGTGCTAGCAATGAGATATACAACTGTCTGTATTGCCCTTTTGTTTTCTTTGTTTGCTTGTGATGTGCATCGAGAAAACTCAGTACGAGGTCAGAGTGAAATATCACTTGAAACACCCAAGCAGAAGCCTTGGGAAGAGATATTTTATATGGGTGAGATAAGTTAAGGAAATTGGAAATTGTGTTTTCAAATATCTTCGAAGGGAGAAATTCTCCAGGGTCGACCTCAGCCGAACCTCTCTTGGCTACAGGCCTAGAGGCAATATGTCACGCCTACCCTAACGAGATTTACGCATCCCACTGCCTACCATTACTGATAAAATACAGGTGTGCTGACCAGGAAGAGGGAGGGGGAGACAACCGCTCGGTCAGAAAAAGTTAATGGGGTAATTTTATCGGGCAGGGTCGTTCTCGCACCCCTGCCAAAATTTCCTGTTCGCCTTTTGGATCAACTCGGGTGAAGAGTATGGCCTGAAAAGGAAATAATTTGAAACATGGGTAACAAATGTGAGTTTCCAGTTACCATTACCTCATGATACAGCTCTCAACTTCAAAATTTCCCACTCCAGCTTAGTTGATCGTTGACTTGTGGTACGTATAAAGGAGGAAAAAGTGACTTGTCGCAATTTGCACATCTGAGTGTGTCAATGTCATACAAATTGAAATGTGAAAGTTTTTAATGTTTGGTTGAAACAACCGAGATTAGGATAACAAAGTTTTTTTTTGGCTGATAGAGAATTGTTCGTTACCCCTTTCCGCTACGAGTGTTAAACGTTAGAGTGACTATTCCCAGATCGTGGAGAAATTGTTGTATGTTTTATAAACACGTCACTTTCAATCCTTGCACAATTTGCAACTTTGCCTGTGCAGGGAGTTGTTATTTGGAAGGAGATACATCGCTTTGAAGCGAGGTATGACACCGCTAAGGTCACATAGCAATTAATCTCTTGTATCTCTCTTAGCATTTCTATAGGACTTACACTGGATTAGGTAGTTCATACAATAGAGATTTGTCGTCTGCTACATCTACTGTAAGACTGGAGGTTTTTCGCTACTGTCACAGCACTACCAGTCGCTAGGAAATTAAAAATTATTGCATGTTTGGACGCTTTTTGACGCGGATGAGAGTATACCAATAAGGTGTTATGTATAAATGTGAACACGATCCTTTACCTTGTATTTCCGGAAACTTCCGGAAACTTTCGAGATTGTTGTGACAAAAATTAGACTTCTCCCTCTTCAGCTCATATCCATGAGGTTCGTTCTATAGGAAGGGGCAGACCTCATTGGCTTATTTCAATTAAACAGTCGTTTCTTGTTTTGAAGCACCTGCTCCTAAATTGGTGGCGGTTTCAGCCTATGCATCAAAGCATTGTTCTGAGAAGGTCAATTGTGACAGGATTACTAGACCTGAATGATGTTGCTAGCGTATTGATATCACATTGAAGCCAACGAATAAAAGGAAAATTCCACTTTTAGCAGAATGCATAGCTTATCATTGATAATCTTCTCAGGATGAAGTGGGTCTTAGGGTACTCAATTAGCATGTTAAAACTTTCCGTTCAACCTCCTTCCAAATAACAACTCCCTGGCCTGTGTGCGCAGGTTTTTTGGCATTCAGACTGAAGACAAAGGATTTCAGGTCCTGAGAAGGAAAGTCGATAGATTTCTCACGTCCTCGGAGTTTAACAATAGACAGTTTAAGTTAAGGTAAGGAAGCAAACACAAAGGAAATAACAACAAGGTCCTAAGTAGGTGTGTAGAGTCAATTTTTTGGGTGTGCGTGTGTATGTAGAGGAGGAGGCGATTGTGTGAGTCGTTGGAGCAAAAAAGACCTTTTTCATACTGGGATATTTAAGTGCGGCCAAAGCCTCACATCTCTTTCTGTAAGGTTCTACTGTTAAAACATTACAATATGTATGGAATATGTATCATGGCCAGCCATGGGGCTCAAGTCACCCCTCTCCCACCAGTTGAGTATCAAAAACTCAAAAACGTCGAAGCTATATTTTGTACAGGTATAAGTGAGGTGATTTTCTTTGAAATCACAAGGCATGGAAGTACCTTCCCTGGCAACTAGTAAGTATCATTTGGTCAAATGTTCTTTATCGCTTTATCGTTCTTTGGCGCTCCCACGTGTTTGTGTCACAAAGTTTTAAATTCCCGTTCTCCTTTGCGGATGTCAAACTACAAGCGAGGGAAAAATATTCCAGGTTAGTTCCTACACGATGAATCAATTAATCTTACAAGTATACTGGTCTTACTTGACATTTCGTTTAATCTATAAAATCTTTACAGGAATCTAACATTGACAATTTAACAAACAACATTTCTACGGAGCAAAACGTCTTTCGTGAGAAATCGTAGCCCCTATACTGACGGAGTGATGTTTAAAAAAAGGTGGTAATTATTAGTATGTTATTTTATCGTTTTTTAAAACATTTGAACTGGCATTTATCTATGAACAAGTAAAGTCCTACTTATCATAAGCTTGGATCGGAAATCAGAAAGCTCACCGTGGCCGTAGCGAGCGGAGGGTGTGGGGGGTGTCACACCTCCCAATATTTTGGTCGCCGTCGGCAAATTTTCGGTCTGTCGGCAAAAAGGGGAGAGGGAAAGGAAAGAGAGGAGAGGAGGAAAAGAACAGGGAAGAAGGGAAAGGAAAGGGGAAGGAAGGGAGTGAAAGTGAAGACTGAGAATGGAAACAAATAAAAAAGAGAAAGAGAGAACGGGAATGCGCGGGCCAGTGTGTCATCGGCTGTTTCGATTTTCGGCTCTTCATCTAATTGGCCCATTCAAGTTGAAGGCTCGTCGGCAAATTCACCATACATGTGACGGCCGTGTCACCGACTGTCGGTGTAATTGGACGAGTGACCGAGTCCTTCGGCAACTCGGGGAAAGAAAGGGAATTTAAACCTTTCGAAAACGCGCGCTATTTCGGGTCATATGACCAGTGTTTTAGCCAGCCGTATTTGTGCAACAATTTCGCACAAAAATATCTGACAAGAAAATTTTACACGGGTGTAAATTTTGACAGAATCAGTCTCACCAGAATAATTTTGCCAGTTCTCTGCTGTCAGCATATCATATTTGTCTGTTATAATTGCGACAGGACTTCCTAATTCACACGCCTTTATTTTAACCTCCGAGCCCCACTCCCCTACTTCCATCTCGAAGTTCAGAAAGTAGACCGATTCCGTGCATTACGTCCGCGGCGCAATATTTTAATGTAGTAAAATATTTGTCACCAGGATTTTTCGGTTCCTCATTAGGGCAGAAATACACTCAAATATTGCTCCATTTGCGAT
Organism: Holothuria glaberrima; assembly: GCA_009936505.3. Classification (NCBI taxonomy): domain Eukaryota; kingdom Metazoa; phylum Echinodermata; class Holothuroidea; order Aspidochirotida; family Holothuriidae; genus Holothuria; species Holothuria glaberrima. The sequence goes on from WURT03425589.1 coordinate 14,292, forward strand.
CTAGGCACCTTTCAAATTCCAAAAATTTTTCAAAGGGGAGGGAGACCCTCAGACCCCTCCCCCAGGCCGGCGATCACACGACATACTGCATGGCGCCCCTTAAAAGAAATCCTGGGCACCCAACTGGAAACACATGCTGGCGTTCGAAGCATATTTTGAACGCTAGTGTTAAGGTTCTGGACACTTCTCCATTTTTGAACGCCGGACGCCTGTTTGAAGATATACCGTTGGAACGTCTGACGAGTCTAGTGTTCAAATGCAGAATGCATAGTGTTAAAAGTCTGAACTTCAGGTTTAGCTCCTGAAGTATAGTGGCATGACGGGAGGAATTGTCTGACACATTAAAATTATAAGAAATTCTTTGCGTTGTCCTGGGACTAATTTTTTTACCCAGGAATATGTTAAAACCTCAGAGCTTCCGGGGCTTCGCCCCCTGGACCCCCACCGGGGCTTTGCCCCTGGACCCCACCAAATGCCCTAAGGCGGGCCCCTGGACCCCACCTGCTAAAGCTCGCGCTTGGCGCTGGTTTTAAGCATCACCAGATCTGTCGGCAAAATGTGACCTCTACACCCCCAAAGATTACACCTTCGCTACGCCCCTGAGCTCACCACACCGTTAAGAAACTGGATCACATTGTACAAGCTTTTCGATAACTGGTAGCTTATTGAAACTGGAACCAGAGAAAAGGTGTCTACTCAGCTTGTGTCAGAGGCTTAGACGTTTACTGATTGTAGATATAGGAGAACTCCTAACGCTGGTAAATAGAACTTCTTAGCGCATCGGCGGCACCGACAGCAAATGCCGTCAGTATTCTTACTACTAGCCGTTTTGCTACTTATATTAAGGCCAACAGGGTGTATTTTAACTGATCTGCCCCTTACCCAGACTCTGTTTAGTCACGGTGTCCTCCACTTACGACAGATTATATTTTCCCAATGGACTCATTCATGTTAACAAATTAATGACGTCACGACTGGTTAGTTAAAGTTCAAGTTCAAGTTCAAATTTACTTCGCATATGAACGACATTACAGGGTATATAAGGCGCCCTTACACTGTCGTCACAATGAAAAGTAAATTCAAATTCGTCTACTTTCTGTGTACAATCAATCATGTGTTTACACGTGCAAAACCTACCATGCACCCAAATCGTCTTGCTCATGCTCTATGCTAACCAGTGCCTACACAGTCAACGTAACTGTGAATTGCCTTCTACCTGCTTTAGTGATATCAAAATATTTCTGAAAAAAAAAAATCACGGCGGTTCTGTTTTGTGATGCACGTCAATACTGTGTTACCATAGTTATAAAAATGGTGTGCCATGGGTATTGCAACCCCGGTATCATCTCTTTTAAAGTTTTTTTTCGTATGTATCTTATTGCCCAGTCAAACATCAGGAATTACCTTAAATCCAGTTTAAACATCTCAACAATTGTTTTGATGCCTTGATCTTTTCAAGAAAATCCAGGCGCATTCTGCAAAACCCTTCGGGCATTGCCTTATTTCTTTCTTTGGAGGTCTGTATCTCGATTGCTTATAAAATTTTAGTGAATTCTTGCAGCAGTTTATGATCAGAATTAAGTTTGGGCATTAAGGCAACAACATATAGCAACGTCACTGCACCTTATTATGTGGGTTTGTTGGCATGACCCTCAAATATGCCACGGTATCCCAATGATTTGAAGGCACTTTGAACCATGTAGCAATTGGGGTTGTTGCTATAAATCGTTTAATTAATTCAAAATACCACCTTCATACATTTTTTTATGCAGCATTTACAGTCTGAAAAGTTATAAAAGACAATTTTTTGTAGCAATTAGCATGTTTAATAAAGTTAGCTTGGGGCGACTGTTTTCCCCATTTTATAATGATTGGTACAGGTTCATCTCATGCTCCTAACATTATACGTGCATTTTGGCAATTAATAACGATTGATAACTTGAACTTTTTTAGTTATTTAATTTAATCCGATTCTGAAAAAGATCACCCTTGGCAAGAATCAATCACAAGAACTGTGCCCTTAAAACAACATCTTGGACTCCCCTCAAGACGAGGCCTTAGTGCTGCTGCGCTCATACCCTCCACCATGTACCTATGATGACCACTGTGCATCGGCTGCACATACTGCCCCGTTGCGTTCATAATCGAGAACAAGTAAGGTACGTCAGTGCCTTGCCACATTGTATAACTCATAGGCCTCTTTACATTGTCAGGCACAATCATAAGCGAACAATTTGTAATGGGTAATCTTTGCACACAAAATGGAACCAACAGAAGGTCCATTCAGTGTTCACTGGTAAATATAGAATAATAAACGGGCAACTGTTTACAATACGAATCCAAATACTAGTGCGTGAGGAAACTATAGACTTAACAAATACAGTATTTTCATGTTCACAAAATTAAAGGGCGTAGTGTTATAACATTGACACAGGCAGCTGCATCATTTTGGAGGGAGTATGAAATTAGCAGTTTAAACATTCCCATTACGAAAGCTGTTACACCTCTATCGTTACTTTATTCCTATGACCAGCTTACCCCAACTCAAACTAGCTGGCCTAACATTGACCCTCGCGCTAACTTGTCGGGACATCGAGGCGTCGGAACAAAGCGATGTCAAAACGAAAAGCAGTCACCCGTGACATCTCTTCGCAAACAAAATCCTGAGTATTCCAAATGCTAATAGATAAAGTGGAATGCAGGCAATTGCACGGACTTGAAAGATTGTCTCTATATCAAAAGTAGCACTATATGGTTAGATTTCTAGATTTGCGAATCTAGTCGGCACATGTTGTCTTCACTCAGTCTTTGGAGCCTATATCAGACTACAGTCAAATATTGCCGCAGTTGATTGTAACATTTTAGATTACAGCATCAACCAATTGGCACAAAAGTAAGTAATCTCTCAACAATTATAAAAATATTCAAAGTAGGTTTACGTTTTAAATTTTCTCATGACCTTAATTTAAGTGTCTGGACTACAGGGTTGATAGGGCTATTTAGCTTTTATAAGACAAACAGTGATATGATTTGAATAAGTGCTGCAATTGTTGCAACATGAATATAGACATCACAACTGCATCATCATGCTGCTTACCAATACTTTATCCTTAAGTTAAATCTCCTAAAACTCTTTGAATCCTACATAGTGAGCATAAATTTGCTCAAACACTGTTGCTATTGCATTTGAATTTTGCACATTCATTCAGATAAGCTACAATATCGACAAAAGTTGTAAATAAAAAGTAATAGGAATGCTTTTGAACAATTACTCCATGGACGAATCAATCTATCATATTTAAAATATGATAGAATAAAGAGAAAAAAAGCTGTAGGAATCTTGATGGCAAACGTTCACTTGAAGTCTGTTAAAATTTCCCTATTACACAAAGTGATTTTATACATATTTCCTTATAGGAGTGTACGCATACAGGACTATTCGAAACATTCGCAAACAGGTTTATGACATAAAAAAGTGTCTTTAAAATATTTTTTACGATGCTTTCGGAGGCCTGTTTTTTTTCAGTGGACCTGGGGCTGTAGCCTCAATCCGGCCGGCTCTTCTAAATAGGCTTTATGAACTGGAGTTGGACTAACCAACCGGATCTGCGTAAGAAACTCAATTAAATGCATACTTGTACGGTATTTAAAGTGAACATGAACTTTTGCATCAGTTTGTGTCTTCTTAACCTGAAAATTCAAAACACTCCTTCAAACTAAAGAGCAAGGAATCCTCTTGGACTCCACCAAGGGCAAATTTTAGTGAACGTAGCCATTATAAGTTCGAGCTAGAAAGTCCTGTCATCAGTGTATCAGTTTTAGCGATACGTTTACATTCTCTTATTGTAATTTATCGAGGATTGTAACTCTTTTTAATTTAAAGACAGCTGAAAGTGTGATTGTGGAATTTCTTTTAGTGATTCCTTTAGAGTTTGCAGGGTTTTTCCAATGAAATGAAAAACATGAGGAGTCCCTTTGGTAGACCCTTGGTCTGTACCATTAGGTCAAACCACTTTAAAATACCATACTTGCACTACAGCAGGTGCCATTTATTTTGCGAGGGAACAAGTAATATCCCAAGTCTGAGTAATGCCGCGACTGGTCACTGTCAGTTGCCTTTTCCTTATTTTTTTTTCGTATTTGTTTGCCTTTCACTCTACATTTCCAGTTTGGCATTCGTCTTTTTTGATATTAACGGATAAATAAGATGAGCAGCTTGTAAAATGGGGCTAAGGAAGACAACTACAGGCCGAAAAAACAAATATATTAAAAAATATATACGTAATAGTTCCATGGTACAATTAATGCAGATTTGTGCGTAGGTCACTTACACTCTAAAAAATGATTAGGAAATATAACCCAATATTGGGCAGTAATATTGCAAAAAAAATTGTGGAACATAGCACATGAAACATTGTAGCACTCTCTGCTAAACTGGGTTTAGTACCAGCCTTTTTAAACCATTGGGCAATTGTGCTACTTAACTTCTGTGGCAACATATTTTTCTTAGAGATGAGCCATTTTCAGATTTCCTTAATTCTTACAAAGTACTTGCTTAATTAAGAGCAATGCTGATCAAGATTTTTCTACGGATGTTAAGGGACTGTCAGACAGTTAAAATTCTAAAAACTGAACTGAGGCAAATAAATATTTTATGAAAACACTTTATTCAGTAAAAGAAAACCGAACAAGTAGTATCCAAACGGAACTGAATGCTTCATAAACTTTATAGAAGTATCCTCACTTTTCAAATGTAAGAGAAAGCAGAGAAAATATGTACTGATTAGATCACATGAATGTTACATAAAAAGATCATCACAGATGATCACTTGAATCAAGCTTGAATGAAGTTTATTTGTAGAGGTCAGCTAGGTGCAATAAACCAAGTCTTTCATTCCATGCATCTAGTAATAATAATTCCCCTATTTAATGCAATAAAATACTGGATTTGTTACTGTCTGTCTACCACTGCTGATGTAAGGCAACAAAACTAACAGTGTAGCTCGCCAAAACAAGCATATGTTAAAAAATTAAAGTATCATGCAAACTGACTGAGTCAGTAATGCTTAACACGAAAAATACCAGTATTTGTCAAAACATGGCTGTATCATGCTTTGTTGAAAATATAGCAGACAAAATAAGAGTGGTTCAAGGAAAGAACATTGTAATTAAAAAATGGTCTTTCTGGAAAATACTTTAAATGCACAAAAGATTGAGTTCCCAAACCCCCCCCCCCCTCGAGGGTGTTTTACTAAACAGACAACATGTACTTTATCTGACTTAATTACACTCATTATTCAGCTACACAATAGTTCTTCCTCAAAGTCAGTCTACCATGTAGTTTCCTCTCCAGAATGCGCTTAAAATTGTGTCATTTCACATAAAAAACCACATTATCTAATTCATCTTAGTGATCTTACAAGGTTTTTGGTAACAAGGCTGAGTTAATGCAGATATAAGTTTATATATTTATTTACATGAAAAATTACACAAACCATAGAAACACAAGTTTTCAAACAACTTTTGAAAAATGAAACGCATCGTTTCTTTACGAGTCTGTTCTTAAACATCCTTGCAAAAGAAACAGTGGTCCAAAATGCTAGTCTACCTTGGAAAGATTAAAATTTAAAACACAGACGAAAGCTTTCTTTTTTAAATAAAACACTCTTAGGAAAAAATTTGAAAGTCCACAAGTCAGTAAGGTCCTAGTACTGACTACAAAAATTGTAACGACACATCTGTTTGGTAGCTTGGTGGCTGATGTTGAAAATTAGGTTGGTATTTTGAAAAGTGTCAATGACTTTTACGAAAGAGGTATAAGGCTATATGAGTGCCTAGCGGAAACGCACAATCTGTTATTTTGCTGTGAGTGTCCTAGGATTAGGAGTGCAAGAAAGAGTTAACTCCATCTCCATCCTTTGTTTTCTACACAAATATTTTGTCCTGCAGAAATCCCATATAGTATTATAGTAGTTGTCAATACTTTTCAGAGTATACTGACTGCATAATTTCACATATCAATTTCACAAAATCCACCTGAAGGTGATCTAGTTTAACTCAGTGGTTTTATGTGGTCTCAAAGGGATGGGTGAGTAATGCAGGTATGTTTACTAAGTTGTGTATTGAACACAAGTGGTATCCAACAACTTGAGTACAAAAACATCACTCTTTTTCATGAGGCATAGTGTTTGACATAACATGAGTGAAAGTGGCTCAGAAGTAATTAGTTTTCCATGCAAAGTAATATGTTAGTTTAAATAAGCAATATCTGAACTTCAAAATTAACTGAACCCCTGCTCTTGGGGCACGTGTATTAAGTTCACAAGTCCATTGGAGGTTTTGCATTTAAGAAAGACTAAAATGCCCAGATGTTACTCTCGCTATCAGTATCTTTACCTTGCATTTCAAAGAAAATTTACTCAAAACATTGCCATGATCCACACATTCTGTTTTGAAGTTGATGTCGAAATGTAGTGAAACTTGTAAAGAGTGTCAATTTGCTTTGATAAGAGCGGTTGATGGCATTGGACGTCTCTCAAAGACAACAAAAAACTGCTTTGCATTGCTGTGCGGGTCCCATAACATCGCTGTCAAAGGCTGAAATCTGCTGCTGGCATCTATGTTTTGCAAAAGTCTCCCACATAAGTTAAAAACTGTTGGTCAAGAAAGAAGACAAACATTTCAAAAGTTAATAAAACTTTTACATTGTGCATCAAAACGCCTACATGCATGTAGGCTATCCTAACAAATTAGGTGCATCTAGCTATGTTTTAGACTGAAATAAAAATCAATCGATTTATAAAGAAGCAAGAACAACAAGAAGGTCCAGACATATTTTTGTACACTCAAATGATGCAATCTGAAGCCATTCTCAAAACTTTTTAACCTTACATTACCACCTACGTAGCTGCCTAAAACAAAACTTGTCATTGTTAACGCCGCGCTGGTTCGACGTTAGGCCAATGTCGGAATTCCACCGTTGGGTGGTACATGTTGGTACAAAGTTGGGCCAGTGCCTTTCTACCAACTGTTGGATAGCTTAAGTTGGCCCAATGTTGGCCCAATTACCATCAGCCGACCGTGACCATTGCCAACGGTCGCCAACCATATGACAATGTTGGCCTAACGTAAGTGTGCTATCTGGGGAGAGAACACCCTCCCTGTACAGACAAAGAGATCCATGCAAATGGGACATATCGTCTGCAAGTTGCTTACCTAAAGGAGAGATTGGGTCACAAATCACAAATGTCGTCCCCTCTTGTTAAAGTGTGAAAATGAACTGTCTCCCTTTTGATATTTCCCATGAAATTGCGGAGCCCTGCATTCAAGATGCACTTAAGACACTGTGGCTACGGCAGTCTCAACTGCTTTATCTACAGCAACACATAGTGCATGTCATTTTATCCACGACCGCATAATTTTGACGCCTGTCACGCACATAAGTATATATCATGGAAATAGCTCCATGAGTGTATCAATTTGGTTTATGTCAAACTGTGCATATAATGGTATGGTTGTCTTTACCATTCTGAAACCAATCCTTTAATTGGTTCTTTAATGAAATTAAAGTCTAAAAATTCAAAAGATACAGAGTAGCTGTAAGGTTGTAACTTTATATGCTCACCACGGTATGGCTTTAAGCAATGCAAATTTTCATAATGGTATGGTTGTCTTTACCCTTCTGCTTGCGCAACCTTGATCAGGGCGGTTCAGTGAATACTGATTCATTACCGAAAGAAATCTTTTTGAATTGTTTGTAACATGGGGAACTGGTCTCATTAAAGGACAATTTTCGTCATCCTAGACGGTTCCAATTCTCTCAGCTTTGCAACTTGAAGCTTCCCCCTTAACTGTGTAAAGCTTCCGTTTGTGCCGACACAAATCTATTTTATTGCTTAAAGCCATATCGTGGTGAGCATACAAAGTTACAATGTGTAACCCACGTTCCCTCTCTCTACAATGTGTGGAATGTGGGCTACTCTGTATCTTTTGAATTTTCAAACTTTGATGTCAATTGGGGGAGCAGTCACCTGACAATTTTCGTACCCCTACAATACAAATACATTACAAATATATTCTGGGGTATGAGTATCTGTCTTTAAACTTGCCATTTTTGTTACTTATTATTTCCATTAAAACAAATGCCTAGTCGTGAACAGTTATGATTTTGACGATGACATACAATGCAGCTTTAATGTGTATAGATAAAACATTTAGCACAAACAAGTTTTAGAAAATGCTTTTAACCATCTGCAACTTCCAATTTTTAACTGGAGTGAAACAGGAATTTATCCTTGCATCGTGCTTTTGTTTTGCAAGTACACTTAAGTGCAAACACTAAAAGCACTGGAAAGCGAGTTTCTTGTTTGTAACCTGAATCCATATGAACCAATTAATACAGAGTTGCTTGATAGCACTAATGACATGGTGAATCGCTTCTATCATAATAATAATAATAATAATAATAATAAT
>WURT03425810.1:0-22756 GCA_009936505.3 Holothuria glaberrima
GGCTGTAGCAGACGACATGTACGTATACCAGACTGTAGCAGACGACAGTAGTTCGTATGACGGCCATATTGGTAAGATTCATTTGGCATGTTCGGTGGTGACCGTATTGGTCACGTGATGCTATGTCCATGTATCTAAGTCCGTGAGCGTAATACACAACGTACTGACATAGCCAAAGGCCCTCGGCCAATGTAGGATTGAACTTTGGACCCATGGGGCTTGGAATATTTTTATCAAGTGTGCCAAATGATGGAAACCCGGTCAGCCTAGAAGTTAGTGGGCCTTCAATTTTGGTGCAGAGGTGAGGGTTAAAATACTGTATGATACAAGACTGAGTTAGAGCCCCTAGGCTAGGCCTAACGTTAGGATTGCAAGGAATGGCAGAGGACATTGGCATAGCCTACCCAACAATTTCCCAGCCCAGCAAGTACAGGACTGAGTCTGGATCTGTCTTTCAAGTATCGAAGCGACAGTTGGTGAAGAAATATGGCCTAGGCTATAGTATAGGACTGGGTTTCAGCAGGATGGCATAAACCGTGAAAATGATATTGACTCAGAGTCAGAGTGACAAAAAGAACATGCACAGTTGCATCATTATGAATGGTTGCCCAGCACCCAGAACTCAGAGCTAAACTTGGACTCAGTAACGTTACAGCCTTTGAATGTGATGCCCTACACTATGTATGCCACCACAAGGAGACCGGTGATGGAGTGTATATCTTTGATAGCATGTATGGTTACTTACTCACAAATGAACTATGACATAAATGCTCTCTCCAAAATTATGATATCACATTTCTGTCATAATAGTCTGTGTGTTGAAGCAACCCATCTTTCCCAGGAAATTGCAGTGACTACAAAACAGCAGTGAGACAAACTCCCAAGACAGATCAGTGTCATTAAAGTGGCCATGCATAACTCAGTACTAACGGCAAAGGGCGTCCTAATATTTCACAAACTCTTTTGATTGGTTTACAGCTTACTGACATTGTGATATGAATGTTAATTTATTTTCAAAATATAAATCTCATTGCAGGCATACGAGTAAATCAATAGATCTGAACAACTTATCCTTTACTTTTGTTATCATTATTTGTTGAGACTTAGGGAAGTTACCCTCAAAAATAAAACAAACAAACAAACAAAGGACAAAAACGGATCAAGCAGTAACTTGTCCATCAAGTGATTTTGTTCCTATCTTCCAGAAGTCACTGACATGTGATCTTCACATGTTCATTTTTTCAGTATTTACTTTCAGCTCTATGTGCACAGGTTTTTGAAGTTACTGTGAAACTGACACATACCGTAGCAATATTATTAATTTGAAGCAAATGTTCACAGCAGGAATGCACTGTGTATAAATTTGTGTTTTCAGTGACAGAGTGTAGGACATGCAATTTGGCTTCTGTTTTGAAGAGTACGCTGTGTCCATTGTACTGTAATACTTAAAATGGAAATCCAAGTATAAAGTTGTAGTCAGGAAAGATCAGTGGGTCATACAGGTACTTCTCATTTGGGGTTTGGTACACCAAATTTTGCCTCTCCTTGAGGTGGCATGTGCACTACCATTACAGAAAATTGCAATTTGGCCTAAGGGTGGTCCCTCTGCATAAAGTGCCTAAAATTGTTTTGATTTTCACCCTACAGTATTCTGAATGAGTAGTGGATCCTTTGTGTAATGCATAATGTAGTGCTAAGATTGAAGACCACATTGTGCAAAAATGGTCAAAATTGCTTAAATTGTTTATCGTTTTGAGGCTTTGGAAGAAGTGGAGCCATCTTCTTTATGCGTTATGCAGCAGGATGGATGATAATTTTATTTTCAGGCGCCTCTAATTCAAAATTACATGGTCATGCTATGGAAATTTTCAAGTGCCAGCAACCACCACTTGTGACCTTCAAGGTGATGTGTACCTTATTGAGGTTGAAAACTCTTGCAAGGAATGAGAGGCTAAAGAAAAGAATAAACCCAGCTTAGTGTGTAAGCCAATGGCAGGAATTAATGGTGGTACCCCACCTCTAGGATTACGTCCGTCACTCTCCTCTAATCAAGCCAAAGTGCCTGCATCTTCTGGGCTTCGATTAGTACTTGCCCTGCAAGTACATTTTTCTAGTTCTCTCAATGGAACTGCGTACTTTGTCAACAGCTTCAATAAGAGCAAGTTCAGTTGAGTGACCTTGGAGAAACCCGTATTGGCTGTTGGTGAGAACATCGTGTTTTGTAAGAAAAGTTTGTACTCTGTTGAACATCAGTCTTTCTAAAAAATTTAAGAAGCATGATAAAACTGAAACTGAACGGTAATTGCCACAAATTGACTTTGATCACATTTTTTTGTAAATGGGGACAACTTTAGCAATTTTTAGTTTTTCTGGATTCCCACATTGAAAGACAGGTTAAAAATATATGCCAATGGTTCGGAGATATACGGTGTTGAACTTAACGAACTACCTGAGGCCGAAAACCATCATATCCCGCAGCCTTATTGGGATTTAGACACTCTAAAGAGACATTGACAAGTTCATCTTTACTAATGGGTGAAAGAAAGAATGAGATGGACCAGTAGTATGGCATAAGTTCCTTTAGGCGTGAACTTCGAGGAATTTTGGATGAAAGAGATGGACCAAGGTTCACAAAAAAGTAGAGTCTGGATCTGAAATCTTGGTGTTTCCATTTATGAACTCGTCAGGGTAACTACTTTGTGAATGTCCTTTGTGTAGAATGTCATTGATATTTAGCCATTTACGTTTCATGTTATGCTTAGATTTGGTGAATATGTCAGTATAATACATCCTCTTTGCTATGTGTGCTATACGATTAAGCTGATTACAAAACTTTTCGTTATGGGTCTTTCGGTTCGTAGGTGTGGGAGTCTTCAGATAACTCTTGTAGAGTTTATCTTTAGTTTTGATGGAGGTGATAATGCCTCTCGTAATCCCATTCTTTTTCTTCTTTTTGTGTTTGTTAAATACTGTGATTGGAAAAGTTGCTTCGTAAATGTGGAGAGAGTTTGAATGAAAATGTAAGTTGAACGCTAGACTGGTGTCTTTAGTTTGATAAACATCACGCCATAGTAGACTATCCTATTTCCTGAATGGCTCTTGAGAATCATGTGACAGTATTTTTCTCACTCAATTGTAAAATTTACGAGGAGCAATTGCTTGGTCTACCGTGAATATGCAATGATATTTATGTCCTAAAATATCATGAAAGATACTTGGAGGAGAAACAAGAAGAAATTTGTCACATTTAGCTATTATTTCAAAATAAGTTTGGGCGACTGCTTATGACCTTTAAGTCTGCGTATACGTTTCACGATTTGTTCAATGGATGATGGGAAAAGGGCTACTTCACAACGGATGCAAATTGAACAAGTTGTTCTACCTCTATCTGCACACAGGGCTGAACATTAACTTAAAACACAACTTGCCCAGTGGGGCAAGTGGCATTCAGAATTCGCTTGCCCTGATAAATTTTAACTTGCCCTGAAATGGCAGAGAATAAAAGCAAGAAAACTGAAACTTAACTGGTAACTGAAAATACTGGGTTTTCTTGGTAAAACACGAAGTGAAACTAAGAGTAGCATTCACTTGATAGGAGACCACAGTCGGGGCGGGGGGTCACGGTTGAGGAGGGTGCTAGCAAACCCTATCCCCTACCCCCTGGCCATGCACTCAACTTTAATTGAGAGTAGTAAAATGCAGGGCTGAACATTAACTTTAAAAACAACTTGCCCAGTGGGGCAAGTGGCATCCAGAATTTCACTTGCCCTGATTACTTCATACGTGCCCTGGGCAACGGGGCAACCCTTAATGTTCAGCCCTGTCACAGGTTGTTTCAGTCATGCTATGAAAAATTCTGAAACTTGCCCTTTATTGCCAGAGAGGATTGCGAAATAGTGTGCTGTTTGTTTTTCCCCCATCTACATCAAAACTTCCTACTTTCGTGACGTTAGTTTGCGGAAACAGGTTTCCGAACGGACACGCTTTATTTCAATTATTGCAACTGTAGTAACTGTGGTAACTTGAAATCATACAGGAAGACGTAAGAATGTGGCAATAAAAAATGTTCTACTTCTCCATTTTACAGATGTATTCATGTAGACTAGTATGAGTCAGTGGGTTGAAAATGGAAAACAGTGGCTGCAACCTGAGAGCTGCTACCTGGACAAGGGACTTATTTCCTACGTCTTAAAGAGTGAAATTCACTACTGGACGTGTAGCTTCATTGACCTTCCTTTGGTCAAGTTGAAATAGACTGAAATCCTGCTCTGCTTGGAGTATGAATTCACTCCAATTGGCCTAGGTCATAGTGAAGTCGGGGAAAAGGACTGGGGGGGGGGGGCGTCACTAGAAAACAGGGTGTCTTTCGCGTGCATATGCCCAACAAGTGCAGGAAAGCTGTACAGAACAGGTGTTAAACTTCTTATTTGATAAAAAGCCATCAAAATTTAATTACAAGTGTATATATAGGCCTTAAAGATAGGGCGTCTCTTGTAACAGCAATGCAAATGCTATGGGAAGTCCTACCTTACAGAAACGTCTTGAAAGGTGTATACATTTCTGTAATCTGGAAATATATCGTGTATTTTAACGTGTCATAGTTTAAATGACGTTACATTAACGCAAATTTTTCGTTGCAAGTAGACTTCCTAATTTTGAATTAGTATCTATACACGGCTCTTTATTCCGCATGAAACAATAATGTTGTTAATGAATTAGTCAAATCGAGATGTTCGATAACTCCTTGTATTATCTGGAACATGCACTATTAATGTTCTGAAACATCATGACAGGTACCCCTAAGGAAAAAGACGAGATTTTAAAAATATAGCTACATAATGCATCAAAAAAGGTTAAGCGACCTATAAGAGAGCGTGAAAAAATCATGCCAGATCTTAAATAAGAAATGCCTACATTGGTATTCATTTTACACAAGTAGTATCCAGTGGCTTAGTTAGAGGGGAGGGGACAAGGAGGACTGCCACCCTACAAAGCCTCCATATTCTGTGTCGGAAAGTTTTGCCACTTTGAAATTACATTCAACGCATGATCATCGGTGAAATGCGCACTGGTTCTTGCTTAAACAATTAAGAAAAATTACTGCATATGCAATTCAGAAACCAATGTCAAAATACGTAGCTGCAGTTCACGCGCACCTATAATATAAATACCATTTTCATTGTTCTTGATTTCTGTAAGACAAGTTGAGTACTGTCTCATCATCACCCTCTGTGCTACAGCTTGGGTGAAAAATAATTTGATAAACCATCGCTACCCTTCTCGAAACTCATTCTCCTACCAACTGTTAACAACCAACAAGAAATCAACTTGACTTGTTAGACTGTGTTATTATTATTATTAATATTTAAATGTAAAAAGGTGATAAATTATCACCTTTGTGGTCTGTTCATTGCAATGTCGCTTGTAGGCATAATGAAATCTTTATTTTCAGGACCACCACATTTTCGTAAAAACTGGACAGGTTATTCCGAAACTTTACCATTGGGCCTCACCATGCCCGTTGCCTTAGATCCAACCATTTAAGACGACTCTGGGTTGCACGTTGGCAGCCTGTCAGGGCAACGCGGAGCACTCCAACAGCACCTGTGCAACTTGTAATGTAAGTTTTAGATCAGCATTTAATTTGCAAATATAGTCGGCCAAATTATATCATTAGTATTTTAATTTACTTGTGAAGGACGCAGAGAAATGCAACAATAACCCTAAAAGCCTTTTAATGTAACAGCGCATTCGGTGCTGACGTCTTAAGGCTTCGTCGGACACAACTTAGGAGAAATCAGCGTCCGTTGAAGCCAATGCCAATGGCATTTTTCTTCGGAGACCCAGGGTCCTGTCCATAAGTATGAAGTTATGAAACCACACACAATAACAGCATTCCATTGATTTAGAGTAGCTGACCCTCAAACTTGCTTTGGAAGGTCCATAGTACCTCAAAAATCGAAACATATGACACCTTTTTGCATCTAAGCGCTAAGTTTTTGTTAAAATATTCCAGAAGGAGAGGGGGTTTCCACAAACTCCTCCCCAAGACAGCGCCTTAGTCTTAAGTAAACCCCTTAACGGTTGCGACACCAAAACGACGCTTCCGTTACAACTGAACTAGTCGCAAAATTGTTATTTGCAAGAAACCTGTTGGGAATTTTTTGGTATTCGCCCTCGCACAATAAATGTGTCATTACGCGACTGGTGTGCCTACGAGTGGTTGTCATAATAAAACTCGAACAATATGAACTATGGCGCCATTTGACCTGCTTATGAACATAACCGCTAACTGGCTAAAAAAAAATAAGTTCCGGGATTCTTAGAAGTGGAAACTGCTTCAGTTACATCGATTCAAAGGTGCTTTTTCAAAAGTCCCCTCGATTCTCTGGCAAAGAGCCGAATGGCAAAAACCAAACGCTCACTCCCGAAGGAGTTTTGCTCCCCAAAGGAGCTACGTCCCCAAGGGCACTAGCGGATTAAGGTGGGGCAACAGGGGCACGTGCCCGGCCCCCACATTTTGGGGCCCCACATTTCGAGTATCCTAAAATTTACACAACTGCAGGGACCGTGGAGACTGCTATTGTTTTCTGGCCACGTTACTAATACGATCAGAACTTCGAAGTACAGCTGTCCACCAAAGCACCGTACTAACAACTGTTTCATGACTGGATTCCTCACAATAATAGGGAGTTTTCAGTTTTAGGACGGTAGGACGGCACCTTTTCTGCCGTGGGCATTTTGGGCCGCCCTAAACTGCTTTTATTTTCTTGAACATATTGGGCCGCTTCGATGATTAGCCCCCTCACTTCAAAATTGGCTCCGCGGTCCCTGAACTGTAACTAATTTTGATCCACAACCCTTATTTCTAAATTCTTAGCATGTAACGTTGAAGTGATGCGTTTCCCATGCTGTTTTGCTGATTACCATAGGGCCTACCGGACCCAGGATTCGAACCCGGCAACACGAATTTTTCGATGATCAACAGCCATTAGCTTTCCACTTTGAACAAAGACTGTTATTGTTTTCTGGATACGTTACTGATACGATCAGAACTACGAAGTACAGCTGTCCACCAAAGCACCTTACCAACAACTGTTTCACGACTGGATTCTTCACAATAAAAGGGAGTTTTCAATTTTAGGACGGTAGACAAAAAGGACGGAACGCGCAGCAAAAATCTGTGCTGCGCATGAGCAGAAGAGACGTCTCGCCGTCGTAATTCGCGTTCCATAGGTCAGCACATTCGCGTCTTTGCGATGTTATTTTGTCTGCTTACAAAAAGTTTAACGTTTGAGGGTCAGGAAGCCAATTGGCTCATTGACGACCCTATACCAGAGTGAGCGTGAATGAACACCGGCGAGATTCGCCTTCTCTGTTCGACTAGTGCTCGGAGGTTAACGAGGTAGGCGTAATCGCTCCCAATCCTGCTCTCGGGCCCGTTAATCAACGTCCCCATCCGACAGACGTGAGTGTATCCCCAGTCTTTAGCCACTTTCCCAAAGGCTGGAAGGGGTGGAGGTTCCTTGCTCTGCACCACTGTTCAACAGCTGAACCGAGCAAAGCTGACAACTTCCTGAGTCGGACAACTTCCTGAAACGGACAATCAGATACCCAATTAAAATACGCCAATTTTAACCCCCTCAACATTACTGTGAACAGCTATGCTGAACAAGTAAAAAGTGAAAGGACATGACAAACAACACTTTGTGTATGTTTACAAAAACATCTAATGGTCGTTTCCTTACTAGACCAAGAAATATGGGTGTCCTGTGATAACAGAAAAGTTCATCATTTTAATTGAATATTATTCTGCCCTTTCTCTGTGATCTTATTCCTGAATTTGCTGCTTTACTGAATGTTGACTTTGCAATGCTACCGTACTCAACTGATAGTAACAAATCAGGACGCACGTCTGTATTTATTTTGATGTCATTCTAGCCATGGAAGTATTTCCATGTTCTAGCTACTCTGCGTCCCGTCTTCTAAAAGATGGAAAGATCACGGTAAGGAACATTCAAATTGCGTCGTGTACAGATCTGGGGAATAATACTGCTACTATTGTAGGAGGGTTTCTGACAGAGGGAATAGAAGGGCGTGGATTTGCTAGCAACTCGAGTCCAAGGCCAGTCATCCACTGTCACTGGCCAAGGGTGTAGCCAGGATTTCATCTTGGGGACGGTTGAAATGATGACTGATCGCCGTTCTGGGGGAGGGGTCTAAGGAGAGGGGTTCTCTCCCCTTTGGAAAATTTTGGCGTATGGAGGGTGGGCTAGATGCAAAATAATGCTACATTTGATGCTAGATTTGAAACAGAAATTCTTATTTTTTTTAATGATTTTAATTTTTCATCTGAAATCTTCCTGAGAAATTTTTTTCCATCCTCCCAGCCTACGCCGTTGAGTCGGGTAATGCTCGCAGCGTCTTTAATTTGTCAAAAAGGCTTAAATTTACATATGGTGTATATGAATTAGAAATGTCCTGCGTCAGGGAGCGCTTTGCGCTATACGCATGGGTTCAAGGGGCCTGCGTTGAATCCATACCTTGTATGTCTTCCTGGGGTTTACATCCCTCTCCCCACCCCTGCATGGTCTCCAGGGGTGCTACCACTGCCCCTTTCTCTTCCCTCTTCTTCCTCCCTTTTTTTCCCTTTTTCTCTTTTCTTTTTCCTCTTTTCTCCTCATTTTGGGTGGGGCGACCGCCGCCATTGCCCCCGGCTATGCCACTGTCACTGGCTGTGGCTAAATATTATTCGATACTACTAGCTCGAATCAAGGCAGTCCCTAACCCTTTTTAGTAACCCCTTTCAGTTTTCAAGAGGAGGAATATTTTAAGGAATTTTTTGGTTAATTTAGAACAGTGGTTCTCAAAGTGGTCCCTACAGCGCTCCAGGGGGCGCTGGGAAGTCTCAGGAGGTGGGCGCTACAGAGTACACTGGGAATAGGGGGAATTGGCACTGATTTGGGGGTTAGCGATTATGACACATCACTGCAGTAATTTAGGGCACAATAAGGCATCCAACGGGTCTGTTCCCCTCTGCTTCTTTCTCCCTTCATTCCCACCCTCCCCACCCATCCCGCTCTTCCTCCCCAAAATAAATTTTGTGACCCCAAATTATCCAAAAATGCGTTATAAATTTAATAACTCTACTCCTAGGTCCAATTTCTTTTGCATTTGGATTTTATTTTAGGGGAGGGGAGTTCAAGATGGTGGAAGGGCCGGAGCGGTAGTCTAAAAAAGTTTGAGAACCACTGATTTAGAAGAATATTCTCTATAAGAACCTTCATATCATTGGAAAGAAAAAAGATGGGAGATTTGGATGAACATATTTTTTTCTTATTTAGTACATTATGTGTGCAAATTAGATGAAATTATAGTGTTTTTAGTATGCAAATTAGATAACGTCATAAGGTTTTTTGCATTTTATGGTGCAGGGGATTATTAGTCATAGTTTTCTCTTTCATTTGATATTAAATTTGGAGCTAAAATGAGGAAGATATGCTCATTTTAGTTTTTGTTTACTTTTGAATTACATGCCCACTGTACACACAGACTGTATGCTTCAGTGCTCAGTGAAACGCGACACGAAACTTGTGGCTTTTGTACTATAGGGCCCCCAACACAATTGCGTTCCCCGCCAACCCCCACACACGCTTAGTACGGCCCAGCCCAAGGGACAACTTCAACTGAACACCACCAACCTCCAGCCGTCAGACCTCTACATCATGGGTCTGTCATGCGTGGTCCCATTCTAGCCTGGCTGAAAAGAAGAGATAGGCCTACTAGGCCTACACATGATCTTAGCCAAAAGGACGAGTTGCGAGAAGTGATTCAAAAGTTGTTGATGTGCTAGCAGTTCGTTGAGAACAGAACTCGACTAAAGAGAAAACTCGCACAATTGTCTCCAGGTTGATTAATGTATTGTTTGAGTTGTTGGATAGCTGTCATCCAACTGAACAACTGACTTCTTCTCTAAAAAAGCAAAGTCGGCTAGTTGACTGGTCTACCCGAAGGTGCTTCAGTCCGGCGCGCAACCGACTTCGTCGGCTGGGCAACCGATTTTGATGGCAAGTCTTGCCAAGTGGGGGGAAAGCCGGAGTACCCGAGAAATACCCATGTACATCGAGCGGGATTCGAACCCACGCACATGTGAAACAAATTGGTGCACAACAGATGGAAAAGACCACTCTGCCACTCGACGGCCCGATCTCTCCGAAATACTTCCTTTTAAATGTTTCTTACACTTAGTGTTTCTATCCCCTATTTTCTAATTGGTAATTTTCCTCAATACTCAAGGTTATATATTTGGTTTGTACTCCCGAACAGAGGGCGTGCGCGAAAATAAGGACCAGTTTCCCCCATTTAGTCCATCCCTGGCAGCCGAACATGTTACAAGTCCCCTACCTTCTACGTTTACCCCCAAAATAGTCTAAGTCCGAAATATGGGTCGGTAAATTTGTCCCTCCCATGCGCGTCCATTGTGTTCATACATTCATGATATATCTGCTAGCTTTTCCTTTTTTTCCCCTTTTTTTTTTCTTTCCTTTTATCTTTTTCTCATTTTGTTGATGTTTATTGTTGCATTTTGGAATTGTAATATCTTTTTAGTCTCTTACTCATATCCCGTCAGGGGAGATGAAGAGAAATACACTTAACTGACTGTTATGTGCGTGTGCGTAAAAAAACTCGTAAGTGCGCGTGGAAGTCCGTAAAAAAACGGATGGCAAATATTCGTTTCTCGTATGTGTTCTGAACATAAACGTGAAGTCTTTTATAGTGTCTCTAGATGTGCGTAAAAAAGGGATACTGATGTCCGTTTCTCGTACGTGAACTGTACGTGTGCGTTAGTTTCTCGTACGTGTATGTGAACGCACGTAAGCAAACGGATGGTTAGTGTCCGTTCCTCGCACTTGTCTATGGAAGTCCGTTAAATACTCGCGTGAGAGTTTTACACAGCCCTTGTCAAGCCTTGCTTAGAAGTGTATGATACAATTACAATTCAAAAACATGAAATGTGTGGGGTTGGAATTTATAGTTCGGCATTTTACATTAGGCTATGTAACTGTGATCTTTATTCCTCGTTATGTTTCTAGACTCTTATCCTACAATTTGGCTAATTACTACAGCAGGTAGACATATTCATTACTGTAACTGCACTCCCAATATGTAAGGCGCCGTTTTCAATATTAACTTATTTTTGTGAAGATTGCGGTATATGGGCTGAGTTTTGGAATTTCTTGCTAAATTGTACTTAAAGACAGACCCTCATCACCCAAAGTACATTTTTGTCAGGAAGACCAAACTTCTCAATTGGTTACTACTCTTTGATTGACATCAAATTGAAAAGATGCAGCTTAGCTCACATTTCACAGCATGCAGAGGTAGTGTTATACCAGGGCCTTGTATGGTCACCAGGATATGAACTTACGCATGGAAGTACGACGTAGTACCAGGGAGTTGTCATAAGAAGGAGTCACAACGCCCACATCTCTTTTGAAGATAGGTAGGTTGCCGACATCGTAAAACCATGGAGTTTCCATGGTAGTACTTCCATGCCTTAAGTCGTAAACTTAAGGTTTGTGCCTGCACAAAGAGAGCAGTTTAAGTAGGGTTTAGGAGTTAAAAAAGTGTAACTGTCGGGGATGAGGATATTTGTGCTCTAAGAGGTTCTAAAAATTTAATGCAACAGTATTAAGGAACTCGAAGGAAAAGGGTGGGTTTCACTGCAGAAAGTTGAGTAAACCTGTTGGGATAGCGGAGGAGCCTAAAAACATTCCGATCAAGTTAAATTCTTTTTCCTGGGTTACCAGTAGGGGACGTTGCTGAGAAGGTTAGTGTAGATAAGAGGGAAGAGAATTCTGGCATTTCTGGAAGTCTATGGGAGGGTGACAAGGCTAAGGGTAAGTTTCTGTTTGTGGGGGACTCAATTACTCGATTAAAGCGAGGGTCACACTACAGCGATTTGGGATCATGGATTACGGTCCGATTTTTTTTTAGTTTTAGTAAGAATCTTCTCCATCTCTGGTCGGAAGGAACCAAAAATTTGCCACTCTGTGTAAATATATGATTTGTATCACAGGACTATGTAAATAAAATGTAACCTAATTATTTCGAGACGTCACATCGACAGACAGCTTTTATCGGACTACGCGTGCCGTGTGACCCGCGCTTTACGGACGGGGAGTGTAGTAAGAGGGGCCGAAAGGGCAAGGATTTGCAAAGATTTGGGGCAAGAATTCAGGTCATCTTGACCAGAGTATTTCAAGTTGTAGGTGATGAGGAAGTGGTAGATGTGCATGTTTGTAATAATGATCTCTGTCGACGGTGGTAATCAAGATTTGCTTAGGTCAAAGATCAGTGGCAATGAAGAGTCGCCCAAAAATTGCTTTGAAAAATCAGGAATCTCTTGCCATTCTCCTCTTATTTGCCATACAGGTACCTCTGAAGATGTTTTTAAACAAAACTATCACAAACAAAATGTAAAACGATAAGGAGTTATTCTCCATAAATTTAACAATTCAGTAACAAAAATATTGTCACAGGATAAAAAAATTCATAAATTAGGATGACGGGTGTACTAATTCTGATTGGGGTGACTGCATTTCCCTTTAAGGAACTTTAATACCCGTAAGCTTTAAAGGAAACTGACCGCTTGGCCTACCCCATAGACTTGACCAAGTCTTTCGTGAGTGTCCTAGCTGGCAACGTGACCTCTATAAAATTCCTGTACTGCAGTACAGTACAGCATACCATATTTGCCTTTTGTTTAATACGCCCTCTGTCGGCCGCTTAACTGTATTGCTTCTCAACGAGAGAGATACCAATAAGCAGCCTATGGAGGGCGTGTTGATCAAAAGATCTGCAGCGTGCACACGACTATGCATAGAAGACGGAGGACACCACAAGAGACTTGGCCAAGTCTACCTACCCCACTGATTCGGGGAAGAAGTCATGGTGTTTGTGTGTGCTTATGAGAGGGGGTAACGCATTGGGAAAAGAAATGGGTACATGTATCACTTTATTTCAGTCTGCCACCACACCACTTCTTTACATAGTCCTATTCCCTATACACGAGCATGAAGAAATTTCGAAGTGTCGCCTTTTGTTCTTTGAATAAAATGAAATCCCTGGTTAAATGCTCCTTGACGTTTTCCACCCAGACACATAGGCGCCGAGGAAGCGGTGTGGGGGGAGAGTTAAGGCCCCCTAGTAAAAAATGTGGTGGGGCGGAACTATGCTTCCGTCCCACTAGATCCAAAGACGAAACCACCTTTTTGTCTCTTCTGTAAGAATGTCAAAAATTTGCAATAATTTACCTTAAAATTTGTCCAAAATGATGCACCAAATTGCATCTAAGGACCCTCAAATATCCAAAAATTTCCCCTCAGACCCCTCTCCCACGACGGCGATCCGAAACAAGGTTCAGACAGTTTCCTACGCCTATACCCAGACACAGCTATTGAACACTTCGTGCCCAGCACATCAGTTCGACTTTTTTCTTTGCTTGTTTTGTATAAGATTCACCATGCAAGGAAATTGGTATCAATTCATCTCGGAAAACACATGCAAACACTTAAAACACATAAAAAACACGTAAAACACAGTATAAAAACTGAAAAAATATGTATAAAAGATAAAACAACTGCATTAAACTACAACTAAAAGAATGTAATAACAGATTAAAATTAAAAATTGCCCCTTCTTATAAAATTGTTGACAAGAGTTAGTGTGGCCGGTGGTAAAAATGGTTTTCTGTATTTTTCTGTCCTACATTTGTTAACAATCCCTCTACCCGTACGTGCATTGAATTCAACTTTAATTGTCAGAGGATGATCATGATCTGAAGCAGCTCTTCAACTGACTGACCACAGTTTTAATTTTTATGCATACTTTCTGTACTAATCTGACTTTGTTGTACTTATACACGTCCGTTGGATAAAATTGCAAACAAGTAAATGATGCCCTTACAGAGACGATAAAGAATACAACAGAAACAAATCACAAGAAAAAGTAGAAACGCATAAACGTCGAATAGGTTTAGCTGTAGGAAGTTCAAATTATGAACCGGTGATCGCAGGTGATCCGACCCGTATCTCAACACGTGTTCGACCATAAACGCTGCTCTGTCTCGGGGGGACTGGGGTTGATCACGGAAGACGGCAGACAAGTGTTTGACTGTATTCTTATACCTGTGATGACGAAAATTGGAGAGAAAATTGTACGCAAATCCAAGCTTTTTATCTCAATAAACGACATACATTCTAATTCACATACACATTAAAGTGGACCTTAAGTCCAGAATTGCAAGAATACATATTTTAGAGGTTAGAAAATGATTTTCATCCAAGCCACTCCCATTTTCATAGCTTACTCCGTTGCTGAGATATAAAATGATGAAATTTGTTCAATTAATTTGAAATAATAGATTACCCAATTATTTGTGATGTCCTTCTTGTACAACTCACATTACTAGCTTTTGTTTCTTTTTTAAGATGTTCACCAGACCTTGAAACATTCACCGTTCCCTTACATAACATGTTTTACGGAGAGAACCTGTCTAGCCACGTCACTCCTATCTATAACAATATGACGGTGATTGTATTTTAGTACAAGGTGCAGTGGCTTTCGAAAAAAAAACCCAAAAAATAACAAAGATGGTACTTTGAGTAATACAAGAACGACATCACAAATTATGGCGCAATCTACCAATTTTTTTAATTGAGTGAATAAACTTCAACATTTTATATCTCAGCTCAGGAATGTCACGCTTTGTAACAACTTGTTTTTGAAATCTTTCAATTTAGATGCACTTATGACCAATATGAAACTGAGTAAATTCTGGTCCAGATAACGTAATATTGTACAACAGGTTTGTTTCACATAACAAGCTAATGATTGTATTTCCTGTAATAAAATGGAAACCACTGTCGACTTTTCACATAACAGCGTATCTTTATCTACGCTTTCATATTATAGCTCTTTGTCATTGAGTTTATTGCTATACTCACTTTGAGTCTTTAGTTAGAGTTTCGACTCTTTGCTGAATGAGGGCGGTAGAGAGCTGGGTAACATCTATCTTTAGACCGATTCCCCTTTCGACTATTCTCTGGGCGATGTCGTGTTGATCTGCAATAAGAGGCATGACGAGGATGGGCACTGCGTGGTATATAGCTTCGTATACGCCGTTATTGCCACCCTGATAGAACAGAAGTTTTGTCTTGTTATGAGCTGAAAAAAGATATAACATTGTCTAACTACTATATGAATAAAAAGTTGAATACCCGTTGTCTCAATAGACTCATTCGCTGTTTACAAGCAATGACGTCACTGCTTGTCCGTAAAAGAGTTTGTAAGGTGCGCTTACACTGTCGTCACAATGCAAAGTAGATTCCAATTCGTCTACTTTCTGCGTGCAATCGCACAAGCGTTTACAGGCGCAACACATAACATACACGCATGTGTTTTTGCGCATGCTCTATGCCAACCAGTGCCAACCAGTGACGTAAGCGTGAACACTCTTATACGGACAGACTTGCTGAAACTACTCTCAAAAGGAGTAACAATCTTGACTCAACACAAGACTTAACAAGAAGCTATCGTAGAACCTTGCGATAGTGAGAATATGCTCTGATTAGAATGGCTTCAACAGAGTGTAATCGAGGCTTGCCGAGAGTGAATTCAACAAAAGCACGCAAAGTAACTGGTTTACGCAACGGTACTTAAAGGCCGGTTTATACTTCCAAATTTTCGTTCCAAGGCTATAAGAGCCAAATGTGGTCACCTCTTGCTCCTCCGGGCCAATCACGGACATAGCTCAGAGTTAAACAGTGTGCACACTTTCATAGTTTTATAGCGCTATACTGACGTATGAACTGACCTTTGGACAGACCAGCAGTGCAACCACTTCATCAGCTGTGTAACTGAGTTTAGGCTAATGGGATAACCAGATAACAGGACCGTGGTGGGAGAAAGCCAACTAAACGATTCTTCAAGGTTATCCTTTATGAGATATCGTACGAGAAAGGTACTCACCATTTGACCTCTGGTGACATAAATGGCCCTTAACCTCCATTACCAGCAGGGGCATCCATATGCAAAATGTACGAGCTCCACCAATATAAAACCTCTTGTGATATATCAAGTTTGTAAGTAATAATAAAATTTCTACCACTTGACCTTCAACGACTTCAGATAACCTTTGACCTCTATTAAAACAATATGGGTCATCTACTGAGTATAACGCATCCACATGCCATTTATGAAAAGTACCTATGCCTCCGTTCTTGAGATTTCATATTTAGATGGTTTTCAGTTTTTGACCTCTAGTGATATGTGGTCAACTTTGACCTCCTCCGAAAAATAAGGTTTTTCCTTTCAATGACAAAGCTTTATACCAAGTATGAAAAGGACCCAGCATTCCTTTTTTGAGATATCGTGTTTACAAGCAATTTTCAAAACTTTCGTAGTTTCGCCATGACCTCCCGTGACCACATGTAACGTTTTAAGTGACCTCTGTTAAAAACAATTCATTTTCAGATCATAATGCATCCACATGCCAAGAATGAAAGTATCAACGCTTCCCACCTCGACACCATGATTACAAGGTTGTCGGTTCTTGACCTCTGACCTCCCAAAACAATGGGTAGCTTCCTCCCAATAAAATAAGTCCATATACCAAGTATAATGTGTCCATCATTCCTACCTCGAGATAAAGTTTTTTAAAAGCAATTTCCGAGGTTTTTGAATTTTAACCTCTGCTGATCTCCACCAAAATCAATCGCATATATATATACATATATATATATATATATTCGTACTATAACGCATCCACATGCTAAGTATGAAAAATACCCATGTTTCCTACATTGAGATATTGTGTTATCAAAAGGTTTTGGTTTTTGTACCTCTTGTAACCTCACGTTCATGACCTCTGACCTCCACCAAATCGATAGACTCGAGTTCTGTTTCTTGACAAGGTAAATCCATACAAAAAGTATGAACAGTTTCCACCCTTCCAACCTTAAGATGTCATGTTTGGAGGATTTTCGAATTTTGACTCCTGGTGACCTCACATGACCTCTGACCTCTGACCTCCGACCTCCATCAAAACAAAAGAGTCCTTCCTCAATACGACAAACCTATACAACAAGTATGAGAAGTATCCATGTTCCTATCTCGAGATAGTGTGTTTACAGTATAAGCGTCACAAACAACCAGATATATAGTCTACACGCCACCGTACGACTGGATAGGTTCCGGTCGCCTTCAGTTGTCGAAGGGATCAAAAAGGGTACATGCCCTGCAGATATGAAGAACGAAGGCTTCCTTACTCTACCATTATGATTTATTCAGACAAGGAAATTGCAACTCCCTCTTTCAGAGAGTGCAGACGTATCTGCCATACACCGTATGACACTGTGTAAACGTATCTGCATCACTTAATCGAAACTGCATTAGGTTCCAAACTGATTGCCCACATAGGCTCTTGAACTCAGGCTGTTTCTGAAAGTTTGTAAAACACTTAAATATTTAGACTTTGCTTGTTGCGAGTTAATTTGGTTTTGCGAAAAAGAAAGTTTTGAGGTACTTTGCCAACATAAAGAGTACTTGACTACTTTAAATTTCGAAGTGCGGAGCTGAACACTTTTGTCCCGAATTTTAAGCAACTGCCAGGAAACAGTAAATATTCTGCCCAATTGAGGTGGCCAGCGACCTTTGCAAAGCGATGGTAGTTTTGCGACGTCGTTTACTTAGGGATTTTTCGTTACAACAAAGTCTTGTCCAAATGAATACATATTGCCGCACGGCATACGGAACTGAGGAAATATTACTCCCTCCTAACTGACACATTTACATGACAATGTCAAGTCTTTTCAAAAGAGTAGAACATTATCCTCCACACAAAAATACCGGACAGGATATCACCTCTAATTTCCTGATATCACCTGCTTAAGTGGTCGACATTATTGCAGTGTTATAGTACCCGAAAAGATTTTTTAGTACTCGTGCTCGGCTCAAGACGAGTACCTGTAAATTAACTTCTTGTCAGACAGTCATGTTAAGCTAACAATTAGTCACAACATGGAGCGGCATAAGTTTCTTTAAAGGGAGAATGCAGTCACCCCCATAAAGAATTGTATAGTAGACTATCCTATTTCTTGAATGGCTCTTGAGAATCATGTGACAGTATTTTTTCTCACCCAGTTGTAAAATTTACGAGGAGCAACTGCTTGATTTACCTTGAATATGCAATATTTATGTCTTAAAATATCATGAAAGATACTTGGAAGACTAATAAGACGAAATGTGTGACATTTAGCTATTGTTTCAAAATATGTTTGGGGCGACTGCTAATGAACTTTAACCATTTCAAAGCCTTGCTACTCAAACAGTATGGTGCCACATATATAAGTGTATAGATTCAAGTGGTTGTGCAGCTGTAGCGTGTGCTACTTAAGTCTAGTACTACATATAAACGAATAACCAGATGGGTCTTGCCTCTCATGCAACGTGCAACGTTGCGACGTTGCGGAATAATAGCGTGGCCAATTTGTTGTGCTGGCCTAGAGTAAGGTGGTGATTTGGTGTTGCTAAAACGTTACCTATCTTTAAAATTTCAACGAAGTCCATAACTGTGTTAAAGAATAAAACCAGACATTCTTTTCCTTCATACAAACTACAATTTAAGAGCAATTCTCATCATCCCAGACAGTTCCAATTCTCCCAACCATGCAACTAAGTTGTAGCTCCGACTCCCATAACTGTTCAAGGCTCCTCCTTGTACAAATACAAACCTATTTTATTGCTTAACGTCATGCATGTCCTCTAGAGCCTACAACGCTATAATATGTAATGGAAGACTCTCTTTGCATTGCGTGGAATGTGAGCAACTCTGCATCTAGTGAAGTTTCAAATTGCTGTCAATCAAAGAGCAGCCACCAAAAATATACTTTGGGATGATGAGTGTCTGTCTTTAATCTTGTTGTCAAAGTCTGATTTAAAATGGCCGTCAGGTAGGTCTTTTTTCCTTTTAATCATTCTGGTGACAAGTAATGAATAACCAAGACGAAAAAGTCAATGACAATTTCGTTTAATACAACAAAACCACAGAGGTATGTTCAATACATATGCTGGTCTCGTACCACTTGATTGTCACCACAGTGAAACAACTTAGAATGGAACAAAACCATATCACAGACTGAAATGGCAGGCCTGCTTACAAAGCTGTATTTGTTATCAGATAACTGGCACTGCGTTCACATGGGTACATACGCGTCATTATATAACAACCTCCATATCAGATTGTGATCAAATATCCATGTGAATGGACTCGTCGTTCCATGATCAAGATGACTACCTGCCTGCATCACAAACCAGCCAGTAAAATAACCGTCTCGATCACGCGTTAGTTATCAGATCACCCTAAATAGGCTACTGCGCGTATGTATAATACGTGTATTTTACGGACATGAGTGTCTTTTTCCCCTAGTCAAACGTGAATATACTGGCAAGTGGGGATTATATACACAATTGCCAAATGCAAAATTTGCCTCGAAATTGGATTTTGCACATTTCAAAGATGTGCCCCAGTAATTTTGAAGCATTTTTTGTTTCTCCCATTTTTCATGTTGTGAACCTATTATCTGGAAACACACCATGTGTTAGCGCATGGGTGTGTGTATGCGTGTACTTGTTAATCGGGGACATAAACTCTTGTTTTTCCTAGTGAGGCTTGGATACACCTCCAAGAGGGGATATCCACATTTACATGTATGTGTGTGCGTGAGTGGTCTAGTCAACATGATAACGAGTTGGTTTCGAATGTCTGTCTACAGCACGGGAACGCGTACATTTCCAATCTTTGCTTACTTTTGCAAATTGGAAGGTTATCTTGATCACTTCATTGCCGTTCAATTGACGTGAATGCGATTGTGGGCTTGGTGACGAGAAACAACAAGTCAGTTTGCTTTTTCACGATGAAAATGTCGCCCTCGGTATTCTATATTTACAACCTTTTCGCACGTCAAACTGTTTGACAAAGTATTCTTAATGATGTCAATCATATTCGTCAGTTCGTGACTGAAATCCGTGAGAGGTAGGCTATTGACCAGTGTTGTAACGAGTCACTCAGTTTTGCAGTCGAGTAAAGTCAATTACTACTTTCAATGTGACTCCGGTCGAGTCAGTGATTCGAGTCATTGTATTTTATCTATGAAATGTGGAAAGTTATGATACAATTGCTCAAGTCAATTTCCTTTTGAAAAGCAGCATGACTCGTTACGAAACTGCTATTGACCTAAACTTTAAACTTTCAGAGACAAGCCATTGACGTTGAATATTTCATCGTATGTTGAACGAATAGAAAGTACTCGAAAAGTACACGAGTAAAACAATACTCTCACTCCGTATTTGGATTAAAAAAAGCTGTAGGCGGACCCTGTTAATGCATATTAGGGACCGTAAGTACTTGAAATGAAGTGCCAAACGACTCTCACTTTTGCTTAAATTTACACTCTATAGGCTACACTTAAATTCACACTCTGTAATCTTAAATCCACACTTTATAAACGTTAATTCACACTCAACACTTCAGTGCTTCTGTAGCATATGCCTATAGACTCATTTGTGACTACAAATAAATGACATCTGTCGTCTCATGGGTGGCGATGGGGGGACAGCCTGGGGACATGTCCCCCAATATTTGAGAAATCGCCCATTGACTTTGATTTTTCACACAGTTAATTATTTGAAAATGGGGTCATGTCCCCCAATATTGAGAATAAATCGCCGCCCTTGTGTTGCACAAATGAAAAGTAGATTGTAATTCGACTACTTCCTGTGTGAAATCGCACCAGCATTTACACGCGCAAACATGCACGCATATGTTCTTGCGCATGCTTTGTGCTAACCAGTGCGTACAGTGACGTAATCGTGAATGGTCTAGAAGAGGCTCAATTTAAGATTCTTTGAAATTCAAAGAAATAGTTACGGTGCCCAATTTTTACCCAAGTGACATTTCCCAATTCTTTTGACAGAAGTTTGTTCATCTAATGTGCCCTGCTTCGCCAAAAAAAAGTAAAAAAAAAAAGTCAGAAATTGAGTTACCTACAGAGATGTAACCAAGTGACTCTTTTCTCAGCAAGTCAAGTCAACTGAAGCTATTTTCGGGACTCGAGTCAAGTCATTGACTCGAGTCTGTGTTATTTCAATAGGGGAAAATTGCCCAGAATTTTTCAAGCCAGGTAGTGTTGGGCAGTTGGGGGGTTGTGACTCGAATCGCCACTTGTTTACAGTTCTGGTTACGTAATAGATCAAGTTGTGGTAGCCACGTCATCGTTTTTACATTCACTGGCATGCTATCTTTCGGTAGTGTATCCACGTCTTTACATTGCCATAGCACCTTCTGGGGAAGTCCCGCAAAAGCTTCTTGGAAGATCTTGACCAAACTCTTCGGCATGTGTGTGACGTAACTTCCCAAGGAAAAGATGATGACTCCGCTCTCGCCGGAAGATTCCATAAAATCTTCAAGGTACTGTAAAATCGAAAATAGCAGTACACTAGCAAAATGATATTTAGGAAGGTAACAAATATCCACAAATCACTATATTTTGATATTCGGTCTGATTTTATTAAAATCAACTACATTATTAACTCAAAAACACAGGACAACAACATGACAAGATTGCATGCAAATTAAATGCCAACTGTCGAATATCATGTGATAGATATAAATGATTTTCCTCTTGCAAGTGGGCAAGACTGCGAAGGAACCTTTTTGGTATCACACGGGGTTTTGTCCTTTGACGGAGCCTGCCCCTGAATCGGGAAGAAATGTCCTTTTTTTTTCAATGCTGTCTTCTTTAAATTACTTCCACACCGGCATTAGAAAAATTTTCCCTTCACAATGCCCCATTAAGTTGTACTTAATATTAATGAGCTTCCTTTAAAGGGAAAATGCAGTCCCCCAATCTGAAGCAGTGTACCCCGGTACACTAGTTCAGGAATGGCTCATATTAATCATGTGACAATATTTTTGTTACTTATTTCCTAGATTTATGCTGAATAACTCATTGATTTACCCTCAATATTCAATGATTTGGCGCAGAAACATTATGAAAATACTTGTGAGAGAAATGAGAAGATATCTGTAAGATTCAGCAAATTTTTGAAAATAAACTTGGGGGGACTGCCTTCTCCCTTTCAGCTATATCTCTCATAGCGATGAGTCGTGTGCCTTGCATAAGTCTGTGCGATGGTCGTTGTACATGTATCTCTCTGTAACTAATATTTAATAGCTCTAAAAGAGCATAGTCATACGCCTTGTGGAGATGTAGTATCTGAACTGGACTGAAGTTAAAGCTAGATTTTCTTAGCAATTAACTTAACAAAAAACTTGGTTCTCTCAATGGGTATAGGCGTATGAGACAACTTGGTCGTAGGCGAAAAACATCTAAGCGAAAGAATTGTGGTTTTCAGGGCAAAAAATGTAAATTCAAGGGCAAAATTTATGTAATATTGTTAAGTATTTAGGATGAAATAATGAAATTCCACCCCAATATGAAAATGCCGTGTTCATGGGCAATTTAATCCTGTATACACTTGCCGGCATCTCGTCTTATTTCATATAGCATGGTGGCCCCGAGAATGACGCACGCAAACATTTCAAAGCCGATATTAATAATAAAATAAATCCAAACACTCTCCTGTTTGCCCTTTTACAAATGTGTAGTAACTTACGGATGCATTGCTACCCACA